>JABASC010002998.1:0-15528 GCA_019776185.1 Plutomurus gul
TATCTATTATTGTATTGCATTTGAGTCATAAATAGTCATCTATAATATTAACATGTTACATAGTTATTAACTGCGTAATTGCGAAAAACATGCAGATATATTATATATATATATATATATATATATATATAATACAGTCGAATCAGTATAATAATATGCTTACATAGACAATCATCAAGTCACATTAAAATCAACGGTAGAGAATTAAAACGGCTAAAAGGAATTTTCCTCTGCACTGAATGCAACTGAACATGACAATTTTTTTTAGCTTGCGGAGTAATTATATCAGATAGATTTCTAGTCATACACCATAATACATAACTTTAGTAGTACAGTTCACATGTAATTACCGTACTTTAAATAACACAGTTGAGGTTTGGCGGGGAAAAAGTATACTTAACTAATGAATAAAAAATCGTCAACATTTTTCATTTAAACAATGGAGAACATCTAAAAGAATTGAACAGTCCGACTTAACTATTTTCACCTACACTAAACAAATTGCTCATGCGGTGGGAACATGACAAATTGTGTACACATCATGTTACGTTAAAATGTTGAGTTAAAGGCATTTTCCTTAAAATAAAATTAGAGGCATACCTAATTAAGTAATCTATTACAATGTACCTGTATAAACAGTAATTCTGACAGTACAAGATACAAAAACTTAAAATTTGGTTTGACTCTGGTGAAACTGGAAATGAGCAGTGGCATTTACATGGTGGTGAAATGAGAGGTAGTTTAGTACAAACAAATAAAGATAACTTACTCTCCTTATCTAACACATAATATAATATAACTTTCAGAGATAGTCATTACAACAAAAAAAGAACGCACAACTAGCTAATCCTTAAATTACACACACAGAGAGAATAATTCATTGCCTCACGATCACTTCGTGTACAGACAACCACGTCAAGCTTAACTTATATATCGAGGGGGGAAGGGTTAGGTATTAAGTTAAGGGGCATTACTATTTCACCATGAAGAAATGATCACACTAAACAAGGGGACACAATTCAGTTCTTTTCGTCATACCACTCCTCGTATTTTACCCAGTTTGACCTGTAGTGAAGTTTCTTTGTCCATTTTTTTTGATTCTGCGAACATAGTTTTTACATCACTGTTTGACACTGGGCAGTTTCCTGCGAAATAGAATCTTAATTATCTCTTAACTCACTTTTAACTAAATACAACGTTTAGTGTCAATTTAAATTTCAAAAGCCGGCAATGATCTCACTCTTGTTAACAGTCACGCTAAGACAGCGAGAGAACACGAACAATCTTCTACACCAAGTGCCTATAATATAATTGTAGTTTCTACTATGAGTTATTTGATTTTTATTATTGTACTAGTGTACTTATTAGGTATATGCAGTAGTCTGTTTTCTTGATAGTATGGTTCTGGGTAGACGAATAGTTCCTCTTCAACTATTTCGGTATTTACTTACTAAGGTACAACATAATGTAATGAGTTTCAATTCCTGTCTTCGGTTACATGTGGTAGTCTACTTGGATAACTTGCTAATGACTCGAATCAACGCACCATTTTCATCTCGAAGCTTTTGGTTCTCCGATCTCAAATGACGTGCATCCTGCAAGACAAATCATATTTAGAAAATCTTAGAACTCACACACACTTTCATATGTTACGGATTAAAGGTGAAAACGCTAACAACTATGAACATTGAGAAATGACTAATGCACACTGAAAACATACCTAAATAGAGTGTGAATTATATATGGGTTTGCACGACTGTATAAATAAATATCACCCAAGTGACAGTTGACAGTTTTATATAGAGTATAACAGTAAAGTATGAAAGAGCTGTACTGTCACTAAGAAAAAGAAGTCTTGGAACAAGACAAGTCTGTATTCTTCATGCAAGCCTTACAATTACGTCTTATGTTAACTGTAATTCATTCTCATTAATCGAAATAAAACCAGCGGACTGGGTACTTGTTAGTTTCGTCTCATTGAAACAAATCTTGACAACTCATGGTTTCAAGTTCTTCAAAATAGTAAATCAATTCTATAGAGTCTTTTTGTATATGCTTGAAAATATTAATAAACAAAATGGTCGCGAGGAAATTAAATAGACTAACTGTGCAAACTTGAAAATCTAACATGCTAACACTAAAAATATCGAAATTAGAGGCACACTCGCGAATAATACGGTATTAACGAATTAGTCGGCTCTAAATTCTTTGCAACTTGATTCTTGCAAATTCGTACAAATGCGTCGTTGGTGGAAAAACTCAAAGCTGGGCTCGACGATAATAAATCAATGAATCAACGTTCGCCCCTAACTATACTGGGAAATTAAACCGTTCCCAAGAAAAGTTTGCTCCACCAGCGGAAAATCCTGAATAAGCTGCATACGTTGTTAAGTTACACTTTATGAATACTAAGAAATACAAACAGACTAAAACTGTATTAAATCTACAAACACACTAACGGTTACGTGTCATCTGTGGTTAAACAAATTCAACACAAATTAATTTTGCTCCACAAACGTATGTATGTTTTCCAAGTCCTTACAATGTAGAGTACAAGCGATAATCACGTTTTACTTTTTAATGTCATCAGAAAATTTAAAATTATAGTTTAGAGAAAGGTTTTTTGATATTTAAGAGTAAAAAAAACACAGGAAAACATTGCTGCATCATTGACACAGTTGGATAAACCCCATAAGAACTGAACATAAACGAATAAATAAGGACAAATAAAGTAGATGCTGTGCGGTGCCTGAATGAAAGCACATTTTTGTTTACATTGGCGAACGGAAAACATGACATTTGGGTGGCTCATAAGCATTCGTTCGTCGCATTTGGTCGTTATTGGACATTCTTATAAACCTCACTCCCAAAAAGCAATCAAACAACGTTCAAAAAACATTTAAAAAAAACAGATTTTCACATCTAATGAAACTGGGAGAACACAGTGACTGAAATACCTATCCGTAGTAGATTCGGTAGAGATACATAGCAAGAGAGAGGAAGGAAGAAAGTGACATTTATTTCAATTGAAATTGTCTATTGAGCTCTATTGGGAGCACTGCCAGCATTGCTACTGGCTCCACCACCACTGCCACTCAACTTCGACACAACCCGGGTCAATGCTCGATTCTCCGCTTTCAATTTTTCACTCTCCAATTTCAATTTTTGCATTTGCTTTTAAGAAATAGAGTTAACAACAAATAAGACAGAGATGCTAATTTTAATGAATTCAAAATGCTACGCTCCTTTTTAGTTAATTATAGAATTCATTCAATTTGATATATATATTCTGTTTGAATTGAGTATAACATCTAGCTACTATGACTATGAAATCGACTGTAAAGATCGACACCCACCTTTAGTTCCTCTTCCATCTCCGACAACTTCCTTTCCAGAGCTCTTTTCTCACGCTTCTCCGCATCATCTACTCCGATTCTTTGTGTCTGTCCAAAATAAAATAATGTGTTATTTTCAGGAAAAAATCATAATTTGTCATTCATTTTTTTAAAATTAGTAATTTCATTAATAGTTTCACTTTTGCTAAATTGGAAGCACCTATTAAATGTGTACATGATGCAGCATAATTGTAGATGAGGTAGAAAATATAAATAAAAAAAATTATTAAATAAATAAATTGTAGGTAATACCTCAGAAAAGTAGGGCCCAAACAATAGATAGACAATAGAAAGCCCAAAGGCTTTGAAATATACAGGCCTGCTGCTAAATTATCTAAATATTTAATCTGATTTCTCGGAGAAAATTTATTGAGGAGACCTAATTAGTCATTACATACATACGACTGCAACAGGTTGCACGAAAGGGAATTGTTAAGATTTTCGCGTATAAGTGCTAAATAATACATTCTCCTTGCACTTTTTTAAAAGTTGCCTTTACTAACTACCTATGTATGAGTAACTTATTCTTACCAAAGCGACTTTATCCAATTTTAATTTCAGATCAGCTAATTCTTCTTCAGTACGAGATAGGCGAGACTTTATCATTTGATTCTCCTTCAAGACTTCTTCATAAAGCTAAATAAATGAAATAATAAAAAAAATAATTTTATAAAACTATTTATAAAAGTGTAAAGGGTAACATTTACAACAAAAGTTCACCTTTCGATAATTAATGCGAGCAGTAACTCCATTTTCACTTTTAGAGGATTCAGGTCCTTGTTCTACGTCACTGGAAAATCCGCTTCCTCTCCCAGAACCCACCTAAAATACACATACAAATCAGGTAGTCATTTTAAATCACAAATTATACTGTGTAAATCAATTTTATCATTCCCCACAAATGCACATGAACAACGAACACTGAATTACATGTTATGTAAATAGGTGTAAGTTAAATACGCCATGTCCTACATACAATGTTAAGAACCGTTATTAGCCTAACGTAAGTAAACAAAGTACATAAACTATCTCGCTACTATACTAAATCTAATTCTGATCACTCTCAGGTCACGTTTATCAAATTGTCTTACACATGCTCTTACTGCATGTTACACCCTGTGGTATAAAATGTAACATCAGTAATTGGATTAATAACACCGCAAACTGGGTCGACTTCTTTATACGACGTCGTCATAAACAAAATTTCTTGAACTTAACATTGGATTACTGCGTTTTATACGCAGTAATTACGGTAGCCCCAGATAATATACCTAGTGCTGCAAAAATGATTAAGAAGCGTGATGAAAATGTCCTTCAAAATATACTATGCTTCACTAGCAAACACCGTGAAACTTAGGTATATGTAATATCTGTGTAAAGGGTAGGGTGTACGAAATTCTCAATAGTTTCAGGAATACTAATGGGAATGCCAATTCAATACTTTCAGGAATGATAACGCCGTATGCCGGTTATTAATAGGTCACGCATTTATTTGGCAAACGGTACATTGTACTTGATTGTATACACGGTTTGGACTAGTTAAATGAAATTAGGGTAGAGTGGTTTCTTACGCTGTCCGAGTACTCATCAAAATCACAAGGATCTTCATAGTCACTTTCGTAGCAATCAACTGAGGGAGAGGATGGCTTAGAGGTATTAGAGAGAGATCCCAAAGACACGATAAGTGAGCTAAGACTGGAAGAAAGTCTTTTCTTAAGAGAGAGCTGGCTTTTCTTTTCAGGAACTTCACTGACAATGCTAGCACGCTTTTGGCTGCTACCATTCGTGGCAACACTCTTTGTACTACCACCCCCAACCCCACCATTGCTCATTTCTACATCACAAGGATATTTGGACTTATTTAACGATTTGCTACTACTACCACTAATGACAGCACTGTTGCGTTCCGCCGGATGCGAAAGTGCGGTGCGAGCCTTTTGTTGCTGCCGCTGTACTGTTTCTGGGGAAGGGGCCCTTCTTCTGCTCGGCACGTCATATGAAGTTGGCCGAGAAACATATGAACGCGGTGTGGAAAAGGCCGAGTAATACTTCGAAGCGGCAGAGCTGCCCACATTGTTCGACAAGGACGTGGGTGTTGCCACCACAGGGGAAATTGTGTAGTGACCGAAAAGGTAGCCACTACTACTACCGCTGGATGAATGTGGCGTCGAATAGAAACTTTTCGAGGACGACGGAGTTGAAGAGCTCGGTTTACGGTAAGTGTGAGGCAGTGAGGAGTACGCGTTTGTCAGACTGGACGAAGAGGATTTCGACGGAGACGAATAGGAGCTCACAGAGGAACCGCCCGTATTCGACCAATCGTAGGGGTACGCTGGCGTTATCCCCGTGTAATAGATCGGACGAGAAGTCCGAGAGTCGGAGTAACTGTTTGGCACGGAGTATCGCGAGGACGAAGTCGTCCGTGGCCTCGAAGACGAATAGTAGGACATGGCGGCTTCGATTCTGAATTCTAAGAAGCGCCCCCTAATTTATTATTTCAATTTCCACAATATGTAACTACGAGTTCCTAACTTGTAATGACGAATGATTTATGCACAGGCACAGGTCGCTACTTGGTACGCTAGGTACTTGCTCATAAACGGTCGGAGCAGGAGTCTGCTGAAAAATAGTAATGGCGAGAGCTTTTAGCAAATCAATCTGTCACACAGACGAAATAAATCAGTCTGTCCCAAATAAGAATTAGACGATTGCGGGAAAGCACTTTTAAGTTGATTACTAGACGGCCGGTCCAATGCACTTCATGACGAATAGGACGACATTAAAAGTGAGCTGAGAGATTCGAGTCCACAGAACTCGACAACTGTCCGTGAAACTGTCCATTCGACTTGGCATTGTGCCGTTTGATCACAGCTGTTTTCAATTCTCACAGAAATAATAATACACCTAGCAGTAAGTAAGTAGTAGGGCACAAGGAAAACAAGGCCCTATCATGTACAGAAGAAATTAACGGTGAACTAGTTGAAAGTTGACTAGTGCCACTGAGGGAATTTCTGGTCGACTAAAGCTGGCTAGTACATCACAGAGAAGGTACACGGCCGATAAAGCCCGACACGATGTTTCACGTGCTCTCCTCCTCGTCAGCCAAAGCCACAATACGAAATTTCGGCCAAGTTTATCTTATTATGATGATGACACTTCTTCGGTGACCTCAATGCAATACAGGACGATAATAGACACACCACCACCGGGAAAGTACGCTCTCGCAGACAAGTTGACCAAAGATATGTACACCTGCAGAAGGAAAGGCGGTCGGTAACCTGCATAACCTTTATCACCTCGGAAGTTTCACTCACTCACCCAATACACACACACACACACAGAGAAACAACAAGATGTCAATTGAATAAGAGCAGAGGGTCTAGTGGATAATTGACTTGGAAGAGTTGACGTAAATATATGACTGTGAAAATGCCAGCAGAAATACGTGGATGGGAGTCAATAATGCAAAACGGTGAGTCAGTCTCCTTTCCTTCTTTCCACTTGGGTCTCTCACTCACAGTCAGTCTGTGTGCCAACTTTATTTCATCTTTTCGAAGTGTGCATTGTACATGAGAGCGTCAGAGTACAACCAAAGAAAACGTAAGTGAAAACGAACTGTTCCTAGTGTAATAATCAGGATTATGTTAGCTGCAAATACTATTTAATACAGAATGAATGATGTCTACAAACAAGCACGATTTTTAAAGAGAGGGAGAGAGAGAGAAGCAGATGAGACAGAAACCTATTGTGAATATTGTATGGAATCGAGAATTTGTGTGATCGGGCTGTGAGCCTAGGAGACGGACAGATAAGAGATTCAAGTAAAAGTGTAGTCAAACTACCTCGGTTCGGATTCGGATGAGCTTATTAGAGAATAGTCTGCATCATGTACAAGATAAGAGTATGGATGAGAGAGAAGGAAGGGAGAGACAAGTACAAAAAGTGGAAGAGGGAGCCGAGTAAAGTTGAATAAATGTTTACTATTACAACGTATGCAGTTTAAAATCTGCAACGTTTCTACCTATTAATGTACACAAGTACGGTACAGTACCGACATCATGTATGTGGTTTTAAAGCGCATCTATTCGTGTGTGCTATGGCTTTCTCGACGGAGAGGAAAAAATTAAACTCCCCGAGAAAGAAAAACTACGGATCATCTATACAAAGGAAGTTGCCGATGCCGTTGCCAAAAAATTAAATGCACTGTGCCAAGTGTGACACTCCTTTCAGTCCCTATCCTTTCACTGTGTTGCTCAACTAATTTCGCCTGAGGTGAGATGTCAACATTCGAATCAGTTCAAGTTATTTTCCTTTGCATTGCCTTTCCACGTCGTCTACTTTTCTGTCCCATCTCCCCTGCACATATTCACTACTAGAACATACATGTACATACATACGTGCAGCAGCTACCACTTTCCTGCCCTGTCCCACCATTACCACCAACCATCACAAACTACACAGCGTTAAGTTGTTTCATTTCACTGTTCTCGTAGAATTTCTTTACCGCCATCTCATACCGCTAGTTTATTCTTTTTTCTGCATCCTAATGTGCAACTTAATGATGGGCAACTCATGTTTAAAAGGATTATTACTCTTATCCATACTGTTATTATTACCATCGAACACGCTACTCCATTCTTTTATTAAATCCACACTGCGGTGCTAGAGGGAAACCAAAATTACATTAATTTCCTATATAACCAACCACGGAGAATTCTTAGAGACTCGGTTTATGTGCCTATTGAGCATACGACGTGCGTCTTTAAATGTAAGATCCTGCATACCTATATGCACATACCTATCCGTATACACCGTGTGGCGAATTCTCGGGAAATAAATCGGAGTGTCTTTGAACTGAGGTACAAATGTTAATGAATATCTACGAATACTTAAACACGTGCTGGTATCTTCAACTTCTTTAATGCGAATGCTTCCCCTCCCAATCTGTCATTGGAATGATCAAACAAAAAACTCTTTGCAGTAATTCCCCCTAATAATCGTGATTGTAGATAGGCTGCCGCTGGTAAACACCATTGCTTTATAGTCTGTCACAAATAGGAAACACTCCCGAGATGAAATGTTTGAAATACGTGATGCTGCGTACAAATGTGCTTGTTAAATATTACACTGATGTAAATCGCAGTGCAAGACTACCATCGAAGATGATTTGCATGGTAGCCCGTCTGGTTTTTCCCATAATAGAACAACGGAGAGCGCTCTGAAAGAATCAGGAAAGCATGGCCCGTCTGACGAAAAGAAACCCGCCCCCGTTTATGCATCTTTATAGGTCTTTGGCTATTTTTGGATCAATTTCTATAAACATTTCACTCATAATATATTTTACGGGACAGGAGTCTCCCCTCTCTGTAACAAGCACATACATAGATACAAAACGCACTATCCTTCACAATACACAATCATATCGTCATCGTATCACTTTTTCAAAACAACCAAACAACAGAATGATCTATATAGTAGTTTCTTTCCAGGCATGAGTCGTACAGTATGTTCCATTGCTTTAGACATCCTAAACAATATCTTGGGTGAATTAATGCAAACACGATTACTGATTGTGAGACTTTTCGACAGACAGCCATCGAAAAATGGGAACGCCTTAAATGAACATGTGACTTCAATTGAGGTGTAACGGAGTCGATATTTTGGTTTATCTACGATTTCAAGGTAATGGTCTGTTGAAGGAGAAGTGTAGTCCCAACTCGAATTAAATCTCTCTCGAAATACACTGAATTGTCTGCTCAAAACACTCATTAATTTGAAAGTGTCTTTTAGCACCAAATTGAACACTCGAGACTTTAAATAAAGCATTGTAATATCGCAATGAATTTCATAACACAACAGTTCTACTGATGCAATATTTTTTGCTGTTTAAATTTTTTTAGTATTTCTCATCGGTTCCCGTAACCATTCATGTAAACGACTAGTGTATGTATATTATCTCTGCAGTTTGCATTCAACGAACCACCATGTCTGTTTTTCTTTCTCTATCCATACGATTTTACAGTTCTGTATTTGTGAATTCCAAGTTCTTCTGTGAAAATTTTATAGCTCACATGCCAGGTACCAACAAATATTTCCTCAAAACGTTTCATTAAAAATCTTCACAAGTATGCACAGAAAACCATATAGCAAATCTTCATGTTGAGATCACCAAGAAAAATAAACAGATTTAAAAACGGAAATTGCCTACACGAACTTAATGTCTATGGCTATTAAAATGTGAGGAGGATTAACCCTAAAACTAGAGTTAATCTTAGTTTACCTTTGCACATGTAAGCTCTGCTTAAGATAACATGACCCAAAATGTGAATTTCTGTCAGTAGAAACATGGAATTCATCATTTTGATATGCCTAAGTGGTAAACGAATTTGTGATGTGGCTAGTTAGTGCTGCGAAGAAATCTAAATGTACTTCAATGACGCATGCTACTCAAACAACAAAATTTAATAGGAAGGAAAACTACTGTTAAATATAATTTCTTTCAAGTTAATTTAGTCTCCTATAATAAGTATAGAGATACCCGGCTACATATCAAACATACCTAACGAACAGTGAACTTGTAATATTTAAGAACTAAACTACAGCCAAAGAAAAACCATGCAAAGATTAAGCCTCACCTCAGTATCGCTAGGCAGACTGTCTTGACGTTCCGGTTCCGTGCCCTACAGCGTAAACGACAAGGGAAAGAGTCACAAGGTTTTATTACTGGATAAGACACACTGGCAATTTTATAACAGCGGAACTCAAAATGAAAGCAAATATTTTATGAGAGCGGAAAAAAGCCTAATTTGTGAATCGTCGTCCATTATATCGGCAGCATCAACAGAATATCATAATAATGAAGCATGAAAATTCATTTGAAATCTTACGTCGGCATTGAATTGAACAACTCCGGTGGAGCGCCTCTTTTGCTTCTTTTTTCTTAAAATTGCGCCTTGAGCCCCAGAATTTTTCATATCTTTGTCTTTCTCATCGTCACCAGCAGCTCGATCGTCTTCGGGGGGTCTTGGCGGTTTTCCCAGAGGGGACTCTCCAACTGGTTTGTTCGCCTTGCTCCTAAGTGAAGGACTTCTTTGGACTATAGGCGATCCTTCCGTGTTGCCGCCAGATGTTTTTGCAGATGTACTTCGAGTGTCTTCCAGAGAAAATTTACTCCGGTCTTGATCGTCAACCCTCAGTCTCCACGATGGACGCCTCTCTAATGACAAGTCCTCCTCTTTGCGAAGGACAGTTGAGATATTTGCAGGTACAGTCGAACCGGAGGGTACACTCATCTGCAATTTTGATCACAGTTTAGTAAATATTTCGTACTTTACTTCGGTCGGCTACGCAAAAATAAAAATTTAACACTATACTTGATCATTAGAGGTGGCTCCTGGGTTTACTTGCTGGCTGTTTTTCACGTATTGCTCAGCGGACCTAAACAATAAAAGTCATGGTTATAAAATATATTTTTAAATATTGGAAATGGTATTTTATGTAATGCTTACTTTAATTCTTCTAAGGTTACTCCCTGGGTGGATCGTCTAGTTTCTCTTACACGTTTCGCATGAGCTTTACGTTGTGTCTCCGATTCTTCGTCACGCGCCGGAGGTACAAACGATCTGTAGAATTACGAAACAATGATAAAACCAGATTTTGAATAAGTACTAATTTAATATTGCAGCTAAACTACTTAAACAATGACATGCAAAGAGTAGTGTGTATAACTATTCCTATGAAGAAAATAATTCTAGTTTAACTAAAAATGTAAGCAGTTGTAGTGTTAATAATAATTGAAGGTACTATTACTCATGCGTAGATATTACAGTATACATATTAGAAATTAAAGTTTTAATGTTCCATTCAAACCGAAACTCTCTTTGGTTTGTGCATAAAAATAGGGGGAGTGCAAAATAAACGGCATTCCAAGTTTCAAACACAAACGACGTGGCAGACAAAATAAGTGATTCAACGCACTTGAAAAGAAATTGTTTGAATTTGGAGACCGGACCAATCTTTGTTCCTCCAGGAGTAGTTGGAGTGGACGGTGATACATTTCCAGTATCTCCACTATAAATTCCATGGTGTTTTGCAGACACAGGATTAAACAGAAGTTACGTAACGACGGAAGAGACCCCCCAAGCAAGAATCACAAAAGCAATAAGATACCAACACCTTTATTAGCTTGTGTTGACTTGAATCGAGAAAATGTTTTGCATGAGTTTATATGTATTGATTATTCCAAATATATAGTTGAAGGAAAAGTGACACAGAGTTGCATTTAGTATGCAAATTTTAGGTGATGACATTTAAAAATATTTCGAATACGTCAATGTAACAAACAGAACTACATAACCATAAAGATACAAATTGATTCTAAATTGACAATGCACCATAAAAGTGCAATATGTACCCATATTGCATTGAGAATCTGTACGAATTAATGGGAATATGCAAACAGCCAAAGGGTTTACCTTCTCATTTGAACAGCATTATTACTAGAAATGGTTCCAACGGATCGGTTTTGAGGGCTAGTAGAACCAATAGTATTAGGTCGGGGTGATCGGGCAGAATCCGTGTCTTTCCTGGAATTTAATAATTGTGCTCAGCAAACATGCAGGTTCAATAATTGAGAAAGGATTCGGAGGATCGATTACATTCTGTAGGAAATCCCTTTCATTGAAAACAAACTAAACCATCAATTTGTCAATTGACATTTAAAAAAATATTATCAAGAATATTATATATTTACTTTTCGAAGTACAAAATTTTTATGTAAGTAAAAAAGCATTAAAAATTTAACGACTTTTAATTTTAGTTAGACCGAGTTAAACGATATTGTTTTAGTAGTATTTGCTAAATAAATGTTTCAAAAGGAAATTATTAAGGTATTGACAAGAAATAAGAAAAGTTGTTTAACTTAAAATTATTACTAGTACTATTGTCGATATTAATAAGAATATTATGATACCTCCTGAGTATAACTTCGGGGCTATTATGGGAAGCGAAGGTTGAGTTATTGTGGTTAGTTGTTGCTGTCGTTAGTACTGTTGTATCGGTGGTGGTAGAAGTATTAAGGTTTGTAGTGGGTGGGAGGTGTAAATTAGCAGCGGCGGCTTCAATAGCTTTAATACGATTTCGAGCGTCCCTTAATCTCGTGTAAAACCTAAATCGTTAGGCATTAAACAATATTAGGATAAAAAAAACAAATTGCTAGGTCACTTCATTCAAAGGCCACATTTAGGACATACTAGTGATTAATAGTTGATAATTATTTCTCGTTAGTTGTTACAAACACGTTTTATAGATATAAAGTTTACCCTTTAGAAGATGCCTGATTATAAATATGGGATATCAAAAGTGAATAAAATTTCGGATCAGAACAAAAACTCAATGCATAACTTTAAAAAACATACATAAAAATCTGTGTAAGTTTCAACATTAAGTGTCACACAATTTCACAATAATAATCGACTTCAGGATTTAATATAAAATATGTCTGTGTGTGTTTGTATGTGTGTGCTTACTTTGAATCATGTTCAAAACTGTACGCTCGTCTCAGACTGGAATCAGCGGTGGCTTCACTACGTGTCCGACGAACAGGAACTCTATCGTTGCTTTTTTCGTCGAGAGGGGCTGCAATATAAAATGAGGTAGTCATTAAAGACACAGAATATTGCATCAATTGCTCGCAATATGCACATTTACATATTTACGAGTATCAGCTTACTACATACGTGTACAGATTTAGAATATAATCCGAGTATAATATCAAATGTTCAGTTAGTTGCAGATATGGATAAAATTTAAATTTAAATAGCTATTATAGAGAAACAAGTGATAGTTATAATATTATGTAAATCTCTGAGTTAGCGTATGGCAGTAAGTATTATTGTTTGTCATAGGGTAGAAATGGACGTTTTAATTCACTGGTGAAAAAGGCAAGGCTAGAATTAATTTCTATGACTTAATTAGCCAGCTAAGGTATATTATTATACGCGATGAGCTGGTTAGGTTAGTATAAGTTCAAAGAGAACAGAGACAGGACAGAGCTCATAAAAATGGTTCAGTTTTCTACTTCAGAAAACAGTTGCAAAAAGATGGAAGAGTGAGCTAAACGAATGGATTCTATTTAAGGGCAGAGTTGCTGTCGGTTTCAACTCACAATGCGACTTACATGCAGTAGTTCGAGTGCGGAGAGAGCCACCCCTACGCCATGCTGGAATATCGTCAACACTCGACTCGTCAACTTTGACTCCGGGTGAATCCGGGTGTTTCCCTGACAGTCCCGCCGTTGTCGTCGTGGCTACAGGCCCAACAGTGGGACTCGTGGAAGTAGATGTGGTCACAGCAGGACCAGGAACTAAAGGAAAGTCGCCTCTTTCTAAAGTCCTCGACGGCAACTTTGACTGTTCTCCGACTCTCCCCAAGGCTGATTTCATAGGCAATTCACAATTCATGCATCTCATTTTATTGTAATTCATGTCTCACTCACATAACCAATAGCTCAGTCTCAATGGATACCGTGTTGTATCATATTCTCTATTTATATGCACATAAGGCCGCAATTACACTCATTGTCAGATTACAGATTGTTACTATTATGGCATTTTAACATAATAGCATACTGTGCATCTGTTCTCATGAATATGTTTTTAATTGCTATGTACTTCGTGCATACGTAAAAGAACACAGTAAAAGGAAACACTCACGATTTGAAATATCTAATCATTGCTTTTAAACAAATTTATAAATGTCGTCAAAGTAAAAATAAAAAAGGAATACAAATAGTTTTCTTATTCCTTTGTTCAGAGAAATAATTACATATACGTATATGGTTTTAAAAACGGCACGTGTTCAAACCAAGCCGTAATAGAAAAAATAATAAAGGGATATTTTTCGAAATTTAAAAATACTAGTCTCTGTGAACTCATTTCTGTTAATTTTGCGGCTAATAATTGAACCGTTTGAATTCCCAGTAAGTAGAAGCCAACTTATAAAGTAAAGCCATCACAAATAATGATTTGATTGGCGCACATAATATTTAGCCTCTCATAAGCTGGATATAGATATGGTTATGTTGTAAACAAGGGTAATTTAGTAGAAGGTAGGCAATTAAGACTTAATGTGGTTTTAACAAAGAAGACAACACGGCAACGGCACACAAACAGACAAATAGATGCACACATCAAACTATTTCAACGACCACAAATATCTATTACAGAAATTAGTTAGTTGGTAGAAAGGGGAAGAGTCTACAAAGTGTGTATATGACTGAGAAAGCGTTCTCTGATTCAAGTAAGAAATTACCATTAGGATCACTTGAATTGGCAATGTCGCTATCATGTTCATTAGACAACATGTAATTAGTGGTAGCTGGAGTGTCAGCAATACATTCGGCCGACGGCAGTTCTCCAACAGTATCTGCTGCTTCGTTTGCTTCAAACTCTTCTTCTAATTATATCACGCGTTGTTAGAGTATCAGGTCAGTCACAACATATCATGGTGAATTGGATCATGACGTTTCAAATAGAAAGCAGAACACACAACAAACCAACGTGTTAGTATTTCGTAAATACAGAAAAAAACATTTAAGGCTTTTTTTTTACTTAATGTAAAAAAACTCTCTTCGAATTACTTTTGTACTGCTGGGTTATATAAAAAAGGATGGGAAAGCAGTAGGAAACAGAGATCAAACGAAAGTTTAGTTGGACATATGTAATGGAGAACATTAAGGAGCACATTTTGTCCAAAGACTTCATTGTCAACCTCAAGATGCTTACGTTATTCTACAAATGCAATGTTAAAGGGCATTTCTTGCATCTTGGCGATGCCTCTCATGTAGATCAATAGGAAACACATGTTTAAATGTTCTGAAACAATGACAACGAAGTAAGACCACATTTTTATTACTTGACAAATTTTATACTAGGTAGTAGTAGTACTTAGTAGTAGTAAATAGGAGAATAAAATTAATTTTTACCAATGACGCATCCGTTTAAATTATTCATTTGACTTGTTTAATTTTAACATCATAGATTTTCACACAATCTCTCTCGTATATAAAACATAAACTTTTCATTGCACTCTTTAGGTTTTAATTGCAAAAATTGTATTTATAATTATCAAAATA
>JABASC010002999.1:0-15528 GCA_019776185.1 Plutomurus gul
CTTTCACGTACACCGTTGAAATCAGCGTAAAAAACTGAGTCGATTGACATCACATTGGCAAGGGGGCCCTATTGTAGTATTGTTCCCTTTTATCAACACAACAGTACTAATGTATTTAATATTTATGTACCAATGCAGAGTAAGATCAAAACGATTATTACTTTAAGCCGGGCCTGAAACCAGCATATAGTCATGGATCGGGAAGATCAGACAACGTAATTAGACGCGAAAAAATGAACATTTTCACATCTATGCTTACTGCTAAAGACTGGTGTAATAAATTATTTCACCGGTGAAACACTGACCCCTGAAATCGTCCCGATTAACCAAAAATGTGAGGTTAAACAAGGTGGAATAGAATACAATGACGTAATTGAGACCGCTTTCTCCAAAACTTGTAAAGCACCCGTATTCCTCACCTCATAATCTTTCGCTAATATTCAAGAATTTGGTAAAAATACATTGCAAAAGCTAGCTGATTTACCAATGCCGGAAAACTACAAATACTACATTGACTACGACTTTCTTGCATAAATTAAAATTATTGTTAATCTTTGTCACTATACATCACTATGAAATAACTTGTTCGACAAATGAATCTGGTATGTAATTAACCGACAATAAAATCAATTGTAATTTAAAAGTAAAATTTCACCGGTGTCTATAGAAGGTGGATCGTTTTGTAGAGTGAGCATTAACACCTTCATAGGCGGATATTTGTGGTAAGGAGCTGTCCCTGTCACCATTTCTATTGCAGTTATTCCAAACGACCATATATCAGCTTTAAAATCGTACCCATGATCCTAAAACAAGCAAATCGATGAAAGCCATTCCATGTCATATGATTTGATTATTGATTACACATTGATTAATTGGTATTTTACTGGGAAAAGATAATTACTGAAGTGCCACTGCATATACCCAGAGTAACCTCACTCCATTTATATGACCCCCAATATAATGATAATTACAATTTAGTAGTATCTCGAACTAACCTGTTCCATGACCTCTGGAGCCATCCAACAAGGGGTTCCCACAAATGTGTGTCTTACTTTTTGCCTTGAAAGATCTCCACCTGTGGCTAACCACGCAGATACTCCGAAGTCAGCGATTTGGACTGTACCATCTTCACCCATAAGGATATTTCCTGCTTTGATGTCTCTGATTGGAAAAACCCATCATAGTCAATTAAGTTTATATACAATAAGTTTAATTTAGAAAATGATTTTGTACGAAAATATCGTTTTGAAACCTACCTGTGTATTTGGCCATTGGAATGAAAATACTCAAGTCCTTTGAGAACCTCTTTCAGAACGGTTGCTATTGTGGGCTCATCAAATACACCATGTTTGCAGTCATTGGATTTCATGCGATGTTTTATAATATCAAGCAGTGAGCCACCCTCCAGCAACCGCAACACCAACCACAATTCCTCTTTGACTACGAAAGATGTATAATAATTTACTACATTTTCGAAATTGCATGACGACATGGCGTGTATCTCTTTCTGAAAAATATTAAAATATGAACAGATAAAAGTTGGCTCTAGGCGAAAGATTTGATAACACACTATAGCTTTCACAAATCTTCCTGTCTTTATTTTACATTATGGTCACGTTACGTTTAACCTGTTTATCACCAAACTACAAACTGCCAGAGAGAGTGAGCTAAGTGCTGAATGAATGTTTTATGAAAAATTAAATTTTACATATCGAAGTCAAATTAATTACAATGACTTACACAAAATTAAGTAGACTAACCACTGAAGTACAATACAACCAATAAACATAGATTTGTTACGGTAGATTGTAGTGCATATATACTATAGCTTACTAAGAGTTCCTCCATCGATGTATTCCATTTTTCCAGATTAATTCTTTTGATGGCACATTTTTCCTGCCGGGGTATGCAGAATGCCGCATGAACCACTGCTGTGGCACCGACACCTGGGATAGAAATATTTTATGACACATCACAGTTTGTTTTATTGCAAAACCGGAGGAAAATTGAATATTCAAACAATTGATTACCACCGACAAGACATCTGACCTTCATTTCCGATTTAGGTGCAAATTGCAAATGTGAAATGATAAAAGCAGTAGTTATAACACCATACCGCAAATATGAAATTAAGGCTCACCGATAACTTCTCTGAGTTCATAATCTTCTTTAGAGTTAGACCAAGCAATGGGTGTTGATGAAACGGCGGAAGAAGCTGCAGTAGAATCACCAGCCATTTTTGCAAGATTTGCACTCAGATCACCGAATTTACTGTTAATGACCAAACCCAAACTGCCTCTACTTTGTGAGGACGCGCCAGATACATGTAGAGACGAAGATCTTCGGCCTGATGAGGTAGAAAGTCCTTCTGCAGCAAAGGATGACTGTTGTGCTGTTGCAGGAGAAGCTGAATTTCGTTCACTACTCGGATCTGCACATCGAAAAGGAGGGAATTCCGAAGTCGAAGATTTTCGGCGAAAAGTTCCAGGAGACCCGGGAGACATGACTCCAGGTGACACCTTTCTACGGATAAAAATTTGATTTAAAACGAAATATTTTGCACAAAAGTTTAGCAACCAAAAACTGAATAAAGTTCGAGTTGTAAATGCGTTTGGAAGTGAAATGGAAATAGAATCGATGGGGTTCTATATATACCACCTTTCATTTCAAGCGATTTTTTTATCTCTCCAAACAATAAAGATTTTACATATTAAATAATACCGCTTTATTTTCATGTGGTAGTACTTACGAAACTTACGATTACTAAGTACTCCCTTTCTAAACAACCTTGAAACTTGAGACACGAATCTAACACGTACTGTGACTGTGAGTGAATGGACAAAATATCTTCAATCATCTTATGCAGCGTCTAGACAATTTGTCATATTCCAGAAACATATATACGTTTTTTTACACAGTTACCTAAGCGCCTATGTATTTATAAGTACTTAATCAATGTGGAGTGACGTTTGGGTGAAAGTGGGCGAAGTCTATCACCACCACCACCACTCACCAGTCAGTATCACAAATCCCAGTACACCTAATTATATAGGTCTATTCGGGAAAAAGAAAAAAGTAGGGTCAGTGCCATAAATGCGTAATGCGACCGACTTTTAAACATATTTAGATATAGTTTACTAGATAATATGTATGTATATTGACTTGTAAACTTAGGTTGCCGTAATTATTGTATTTTGATTTTATTGTTAAGGACACTGATTATTAGTGACCCTTTAATCTCATTTGTATAAAATTGTTTGTGGCTCAAAGCTTTATATTGAATGATAACTTAAAGACTCTCTCCTCATCACACAGATACAAACTTGGTATACTTTAATTAGTTTTGTAGGTACCCAACTAATTGAAGATGCATATGTTCTAGTAGCCCTAAAGACGTTTCATCCTCAACTGTTTGTCACTGCTCATTTCGTTTTGTAGCTTGCTAAATAAATAATGTAAAATCATGCAAAACCGAATTACAAAAATGTAACCAATTAATGTAGCCAAAGGTGTTGGTGAAACCTACAGTGAAAGCGATAGCATATGTATAAACGCACACGGTGATTTATTTGTGCATACTATCAGTTTCTTTTCGTATGACTAAATGTATGCATAATTGGTTGATTTTGATAATGAATCTTCTAATGCACATACTCATTAAAGAAAGCCTGTGTCATGTGCGTATATCCGAACTGTCTTTTTCCTAAGTACCTACTTTTATCTTGTGCATGTGTGTATTTTAGAAGAATGGGAAGGAATATTGATTATGAGATTGAAGCGCACATGAAAATTTTAACAGGATAAATATTCACCGGCCGATTTTTATAGAGGTAGTGAATTAGGAAATAATTAGTTTTTGATTTAATTTATAATTATTGTGTATTCAACTGAAGTGAACTGTACTGTACTGAATGATGATGTGGCAAAACAGTACCTCGGGTAACCTTTCCCGTGGAACGGAGATAATGTAACTTCCTCCCTACACCACAACTTGACGCTGTTTTTCTACCTTAATTTATTTCAAAAAGTGCAATGTGCTTTCTGCGTTAGAATGAATCCTAAATAGCAATGGTTACTACTGACGCTTTCAGTGCAAAATCAGTTTACAGAATCTATATCGTAAAGGGACTCGTCAAACCACTGAATTTACTATGCTAATGTGTTTTCACAGTACAATCAATTTACTCTCCTATCCCACAAAAAAATTGATTTTCTTGTTACCTGGATATACCACTGGTGGCAATGGTAGCACGAAATTTTGTGCATCTTTTTGATGCCATTTTTAATGACGAAAACGGTTCCTTCGGTATTCCGAAACTCTTAAACTTTTTTATGAACAAATTAACGAGCAAAAACAATTTATCAGCAAAATAACGGACTTGATAGATGCGTGCAAAAACTGACTTATTCCTACGCGTGTAATGGTGTTGTTACTTGTTGCAACACCGAGACTGTATATAATTTTAAGTTCTGGAAGCTGTGCACACAAACGACTTGGTTTATTTCTCGAAGCCTGCTCTGAGCCGAACCGTTTTCGAATGTAGTGATAGTTAATTTCCTATTGTTAGTTTAACAAGAACCGTGTCTTGAAATTAATTACCCTGAAGATGTTACAAAATCCTTGCTCTATCATCCATGTAATAAAAGAGGCATTCGAAAATTTTTGGCCGATGAGAAAGACTACACTAGTGATGTATCTTAATAGTGTATTTGCAGACTTGTGGGCTTTGTGACCGTGGGATTAACTTCATTGTATTCCTGATCACGTCGTCTCTTTCACCACACCACTAATCAATATAACGACAAATATGTAATAAAGCTTCTCCATGCTTCTCCGTGCGAGATACAAATCGAGACTGTTTCCAGACCGAGATTCGTTTAGTTAGCAGCTATATGCCTTTACAACGTTGTTGTAGGCCACATCGATCCAATGGGAATGGCAATAAAAATACAAGTAATCTGTATGCAATAAGTTGTAGTTACACTTAGTTCACTCTACCCTGACCTCTTCTTGAGAACTATCTGTTTTTCTTGTACGCTCATCCTCTTTAACATTCGACAGCTGAAACACAGCACCAACAACAGTTTAATACACAAAAACACAATCGCTGTTAATACTAAAATATACCTTCAACAATATCTGTAATAGGCGATTATACGGCTAACTCATTGCAGTCTATGATTGTATTCTTTGCTGTTCTCTTTTGATACATCATATGTACGTGTGTGTATAAAGAGCCGTCAGTGGTTTGATTTGTGCACCAGAAGAGTAGTGCATACAGCCGCATGCTACAAGTCTGCACAACAAAGAAAAACTAAACTGTCTCATAATATCCGCAGCAATATCGTTGGATACAAAACCACATCATATACAGATGATCTTTTAGATGGAATTCTATCAATAGCAGTATGGGACTATGGACGGCGGGCCTGCTAGGACATTGTTTTCAAGTATCTCGTGCTACAAAAACAGAAAGCAAGCTGTGCCGACGAGGGAACGGTTTTGAAAATGGAAATACGAATAAACACTCAAATCACCCTCATATCCTTCCTATATATATATAGAAATTTATATATATGTAGGATATGTACGAGTAGAACGAAGGAAATAAATAAAATATCTGAGTGAGTAACCGGATGAAAGGAAAAGAGATCATAAGTAAACCCCAGATGGTCTGCTTCATAGAACAGTATACAGATATGAAAAATTGTAGACAATAGATAGAATCCATAGAACAAAACTCTGTGTGTGTGTGTAAAAGTATTGGATTGGAGAAATCGAGAGATCGAGATAGAAACAAGTATGATGTGATGTGATATTTATACAAGACCAAAGCTTGAAAAAGCAATATGTTACTGCATATATTACTAAACGGACAGTAAAGGGAAGAAAGACGGTGACTAGTGACACTTCAACAAGCATTAGCCAACAGCACTGCGAAGACCATAATTCCCCGCGTCTCTAGAATGCGTTTCTTTCTCCTCTGTGGTCAACTTTAGTTTTGAGTTCAGTTTCTGGAATGAGATTGTAGTGGTGGTCGTCGAAGCAGAGCAGAGCAGAGCAGAGCAGCGGCGACCGGGAACAAAATCTCTACTTTCCCTAACATTTCTCTACTTTTCTCCGTCCTACCTCTCTTCCTGTGTGTATTTCAACTTTAGAGATCGATTTCCCGATTTAACATACTGGATGTGTGAGGAGAGAACTCTTACACCGGGTAACACACAAATGTCTCTCTACCTCTCTCGCACCAGGAAACTTGGTCTCCCGTCTGCATTGTAATTGAACGAGGGAAGGCACTTGGCAATATTTCGTATTTGTTTCTTTCCGGCTCCCAGCACAGATTACCAATTTCTTATGCAAACCTTGGTCACAGGCTCCGTTATGCATTAACTCTCACAAATCCAGCTCACCTACATATTATGTACATGGCCACCTATACTCCCGATGGGATTTCCATTTTCACTACTTACTAGATACTTTTAACATGACGAGCACGTAGTGTTTCTTTCCAATAAATACATTGAGAATGCGCAAAATATGCTTTGTCTTTTACCTGTTGGCAGAGAATTTCATCACCGGCGGCGAAATCACATTTTTATTCGATGTATCCATCCTTGCTATCCTCTGAATACTAACAAGTAGGACTGGCACAAGAAACGGGGCTCACTTGACTTTTTCGAAATTGGAAGACAGAAGAATACAGAAACGGTTGTATTTCATTGGTAGTAAGTGTCTACAGATTGAATTGACAGTCTTTTTTTGAGTATCGTGGGAGTCTGAATTCGGAATAAATAAAATAACTAAGATAATATTATGAGAACGACATGGAATAATAAAATGTAGGAGAGAGAGAGAGAGAGAGAGATGACGAGGAATATTGTAAGAGCACACAGCTCAGAACTCCATTAATGCCTGTTGTGCATCACTCATCATAATATGCTTCTCTCTATCTCTCGGTAACTCTAGCAGAAAATATGCATATCTAATCGAAACGGAGTCGTTAGGTGACAAAATAATATGTGACAGCCAAGGGGGAGTGAAGTGGAAGATAGAGACTGAACAGCAGATATGTGTAAGTATATTATTATGTGACCGTTCTACGTACAATCAGAAGATAAAATTAATCTAAACAAATCCTGTCAACATCACATATAAAGGTAAGATCTGCTGTACCCTATTATATGTCTCTGTCAACTGTTGCCCCTGTCACTGTGTGTAACTCTGTTGCAGACAATTTGTATCTAATCATATCATTTACTACGTTCCACATGTTGTATCCATATCAAGCAATCCTTCTTCTAGTAGGTACTAGGTACGTATATCTAATTGTAAGTAGTGCAATGCAAACTGATACTACATATTAACAGAGTAGTGAGACTGAGAACTCCTACACTTCCACCACATCCATTGTTTTCTTTGTCAGTCTGTCCCCTGAGTTATAATGAGGCTTATCACTGCATTATAAGTGTCTATTCGTACAAAAGAGTCAGGCTTTCCAAACATACGTTGCCTTTTGTACTCTTGCTACGTGTATAACGTATAACGAGTCTGCTCCATAAAGGTATGCATTGGGAGGATAATTATAGGGAAATCTTGTACATATTATGTACTACTATAGTATGTAATTTTGTTTTTATGGTGTATTGGGAATTCGGATAGATATGACGTGATGGCCATCACTCTCTCCTCTACAGTCTGCAGTTGTGACAACTTGGAATCCCTGAGATAAACAATTATTATATGATGATAGGGGAATATTATGCTGAAAATGAGAGCATATTNGAAAATGAGAGCATATTCCTGCGCAAGCAATTAGATAGCTAGAAAGAAATACAGAGAAGTTGACTCATCTTGTTAAAACCATCAGTTCTTCAAATGTTGGCAGACTCGATTGATTCCATGGAAGTTCAAACAAATTATCTCTTAGTTCGTGTATTTATTTCAGAATTTGTCTAATGAAAAGCAAAGCATAACACAGCTCCTTTGCTGTTTTGCCAGTCTCTTCCCGTTTTAGTTTACATACGTAATATTCTTAGACTGTATGAGAAGTTCGTCGTGTCAACACGGGGAATGGGTAGTCAATACAGCTTAATGGCATCTCACTGTATATTTGTTGGCTGTAATGAGCTCTAATGGTTCCAATTATCATCAGCAACTTGTTCGTCCTTACTTTTGTATCTGTTTGTGAAAATCTTTGACTTGGTTGCTATCCTGAATTTCCATCCATCCTAGTTGCTCCAACTGAATTGAAAGTAGTGTACAATCTAAAGTTTGTAAACCATCTGCCAGTACCAGAGTATGTACTAGTCTGTAGTTACAAGCGAACAATAAGTGGAAATAAAATATTCAACTCCTCCATACTCTCAACTAGAATTCTTATCATGTGCCTATTAGGGCTTCAATAAATTGAAGATTTCGAGAATTTCGTCTTTTTCTCCTAAGGCAGTAGTCGTTTGATGGAGAATATCAGTGCTGTCTGAGTTCTTTAGAATTGTAAAGATCCTGAAAAGCCACGAATGGTAAATGGCAACTTATTCAGTTTACAAATCGTGTAACTAAAAAGTAATCTAGATAGATTCCAAGTTCTACTATTAGTTTGGGTACTACTGGCTGTTGTACGAACTCTGAATCAGAAACTATTTTCCTAGTACGATAAAAATGAGAAATGAAGAGATGAGAAACGACGATATTGAAATACAAAATTGTTTCAAAGGAAAAAGTTTTCCTATTTGAACGATTTTGTTCTTGTGATCGTGGAGCCTTTCTTTTAAAATAAATACATATGTATTACAGGCGGCATCTTAAATGAAACTTGTTGGTGCGTCTGAACATGATTCAATGATTCATCATAAATATGTTTTACTACATGGATGTGTAAAATACTTTATTCTGGAAACTCAAAGTTTTATTTAACTACATACGTAAATTATATACAGTACACACACCATCAGGGATCAATTTCAATAGTTTAAAAAAGGTTTATATCTACATAGGGCCTCTTCGTTATTAAAGCATTGTCACACGTTGTACAGCATAAAATAAATATTGAACACAGTTAGTAGCACTTTTGAAATTGAAGAGAAATGGAGTTTCCTTAAGTTCTGGTGTAAGTGTCAGCGAGTGGAACACTAGTATATATGAAGTAACCTGGAGAAAGTTGCCAAATATTTGCTTCATGTAAAGATTGTAGCTAAGAACAATTCCCTAATGAGTACAGTTAAATATCTTGATGTGTACACTCTGTGATTTGGGCAACGTAGTGTGCCGTCTCCGTCTATGCAAACAAACTATTTATAATTGAGTTGCTTTTTTGACTCTTACTTTAAAGACAAGAAACATTAATGGTTATTATAAATACCCAGAGTTACTTTTGTATGTTTCACATTGGGTTTCTTTTTATTTTGTTACATTTGGGTCCATTGGGTGGAAATTTCAAATCATTTAATTTAATGTTTACCTATTGACCTATCCAACGTTGGCTTGCTAATTATTTCTTTCCTGGTATCCCCCTCTGTCCATTGTGTGGGTAGTAGCTGAGTAGGTGGAATATTCTGTCACGACGGTGTGCCGAAGGCATTGCTTTGCTTTCATCAGTTGATGATAAAGCTTCAACCAAAATTGTTCGTTAATGAAGAATGCCTCATTCGCAAACGGGTAGGTAACGGACGGTTAAGAACATTTCGCTACAAACTGCATCCCATGAACATCTAACGTAAAAACTACATGAAAGTAAACCTCTTCAAGGTAGCTTTGGGCACTAAGCTTATTATTGATTATTAAAAAATTGCTGATAGCAAGAAACCTATTGTATTAACTAGGTATAAATATACATATTGGATTTGGCTGAAAATTTTTCACTTCGCACAAGCAAGGCATCGATAAATATCACAATGTAAATAACCTCAGAACAAAAGTTCCATTTCTAAGATTTCTGCAATAATCTTGATAAATACTTAAATATTACTAACCATTTTCACCCACCTATTCCATTTAATATTCAGCCAATGGGATCACTTGGTAAGCCACTTAAGCGTGCATCCGTGAGTAATTCTATCTAAGCCTGGTCACACAGAAACTTTTTGTAGTGGAAACATTGTCTGGGCACGATCTTTAGCTCTTTTCAAAGTACTTAAATCCATCTATTCTCTTAACCCGTTGATCACTGAAATAGCGACTTTCATCTAAATCTTTGGCACTCCATTGTATGTATGTAGACCATGTCCCACACGCTTTGCAGACAACCATTTCATGTTGTATGAAACCTTTGATACAAATTCTAAGATCGGCAGAACCCACAAACCATTTTTCTGCATGCGACAGAGCAGCCATTCGTACTGACAACGTGACATTGCATGCTATTTATTAGATAAAAGCCGAGTACGTTGCATTCTTCTGTACAAGTCGACCAACTTGTGATTATTTTCCTACCACCGTCACCATGTATTGGGGTGTAGGCGTAGGCAGTTTGGGGACCGAAGACGGAAAACTACGGGAGTCCTGTCCTGTGCCACAAAAGTTTTCGTTATATGACTGGAAACAATAAAGGACACATTTGATTCTTTTGACCTATCTAAGAGTTCAAATCACGACGAATATATGGTTATAAAATACTAGATATGGAAATAATACTACACACAAATGTGCTTTCAGGTATTGCACTTATGTATATGGTTGTTGTAAGTTAGTCCTCTCGCATATCTGTAGTTTCAAGTGAATAGCAGCGTTTGATCTCTTTGTGAGAATTGCTAAAAATATCTATTGAAAATGATCGTCTCATCTATGCAATACTTGTAGGTATTAGCTATATATATTCCCTTATTGTTGGTGTCCTGGTGTACAGGTAGAGAACTCTCGAATATTTATACAGTCTACAGTCTACAATAGCAATGGACTTATGAGCTTATGCAAGTTTTACGGTTGCTACATAGGAGTACGATAACATTACCTATATAGAAACTGAATCCCTCAAGTGGATCAATGAATGGAAATAGTTGAACATTGTTTTCTTAAATTTCTACTGTATGAATCTGTAACTTTATTCGTAGAATGATACAATACTTTAGCTCTTGTTATTTTTAACTAATTATGGTTATGGTACACATGCGTACCTACTATAATAAATACATGCGATCCGCTTTAGCATTGATCGACATTTGCCAATCTATGTTACAGAACATTCACACTTTGACTGATAATGGAACGGGTGTGCATGCCTCTATCCACCCGTCAGGCGCGCACATTTTCTTGTAGAATAAGAACCAGTGGTCAGTGCATATTACATAAACTTATCAGTACCCATTTTCGATTAATATGCGTTTACATGACTATCACCTGTATTTGTGATTATCACACGGTAGACTCCGAAGAATGTTCTCATCACGCAATGCCCCTGTGGGGCAAATTATGTGGCTGTGGATATTTTACTTCCATTTTAGGGCAATTTGTATGGATTTTTTTCTGTAAATTTGACCTAAAATGTTCTGAAAAAATAAATTTTATAGATCGACACTATCGGTAGTCAGTAATCTCTTCCGCTTATTCACATTATACATTCTGTCAAAGGGCCAAGTTGTACTACCAATTACCCCAAGGACGTGTCCTGTACTGACACCGAGCCAAATGCATCCCTGATAGGCTAGCACACACACCTAAAAACCGGAAATGGTTCGGGCTGGAGGCAGTGATCGAACCTAGAATTCGAGAGTGTGTGTGGAAGAGTACTACCGCAGAGCCACAGCCGCTCTTGTTGCCAGCTTCTGTTTGAAATTATACAATGAATCTCTAAAAATTACATTATATTTTTCCTCTTTGGGATAAGGTTCCTAACAAAAGCAGAATATACATATTGACTATTGACCCTGCTGTTTCCTTTATTAACATTATGTAATCAACCAAAAATATGAAACGCTTGTTAATAATTTTGTGAAGATTGTGAAGCTGCTGGCCATATCAATGTTTACCTAACTACATTATTAGCATTATGTCGCCATGAGTAATTTTTAAGTAGTAAATACACTCCTGCCCCTAAATTAACTAATTTATTCGTACTTCATCGCTTTAGGCTAGCTCTGGTTCTAAAAACTAAAAGACAAAACGCAATTCGTACGAATGTGAAAAGTCAAGCACAACGAATTTACGTGACCCAATGTGGTCCATGGAGACTGACTCACCCAGACTTTTGATATAATATAATTCCTTATCAGCAATTCATCAAGGGCATAAATATATCGACCACATCTATCATAATTACAAATACAATGTGTGTACCTTTAGGTACATACAAATATTCCATCCTGTTAACACAATAATTGATTATTGTGTGGCATATTCAATTTATTATACTTGGGGAAACCAAATTCTCTACTACTATGGATGGAAAAGCAGCAGTCCAATGTTGCACCTCCAGTCTAAAACGTCGAATAGAGGTGGCTCCAGTGTTGTCAAGGCTCTAACGAGAAAGGTACTAGGAAGGTAAGTAGGATAAGTAGTAGAAAACGATATTTCGTCCCGAAGCAACGAACATCAAAAGCCTTTACAAGTATTTCATTATATTAAATATGCAGAGTAATCATAGGTTCTAGAATTTGTTTGTACACACAGGTACGGACTGTGCCAGTGCTGCATCACTTTTATTTTCTCGTAACTCAAATCCTTTGTCAACTCATCGCTTTCTCTGTCGTTAATGCGTATTCGATTCTGAGATTTATAAGTACGCACAAAGGAAACGACATCTTTGAAATACTACCTTCCTTTGATGCATTGTAAAAAAACATGAACTATGTATTTGCAATCAGTTTTGCTTAAAAATACAATCTTCCATTGTAGTGATAACTATAGATAGTGTCAATAAAAAAAATCAGAATCAAAAATGTTTTTAACTCGTGTATTCTATTTTATAAAATTGAAATGCCATTACATTTTTTAAGGTGTTTCTATATTCAGATTTAAAAGTGACTAGTGAAATGTAGTATAGTTGTCACAATTGAAAACTATGTATCTTTATCTGTATCATACTATTAGGCAAGTATTACATGAATTCGAGAAATTGTTTACTACTACTACTTTATTCTCTATAACCAGTCCATAAAGCGGACTAAAACAACATAGATACTGTTTCCGGTACTAAGAGCTTACAGTATTACATATTATTGAATAAAGCCACATTTTCCATTCTAACAAACTTCCAACGTATGTACATATTTCCCTCAAAATAAAAATACATCTGTAACTACGTTTGCCTGTTAAGAATGAAATCGCAAAAATTTAATAATTAGATAAGTCACAAATTACGTACTTTATGTACCTGTCTGCACTGCTTCTCATATTGTTTTGTATCGTATTA
The DNA here is from genome assembly GCA_019776185.1 of Plutomurus gul. Taxonomy (NCBI): domain Eukaryota; kingdom Metazoa; phylum Arthropoda; class Collembola; order Entomobryomorpha; family Tomoceridae; genus Plutomurus; species Plutomurus gul. Next base: position 13,344 of record JABASC010002999.1, read on the forward strand.
TTATAATTTTAGAGTTTAGCAAATTGCAATTGCCTCAGTATTACATACATACGTACAACTGCAATTTGTTTTAATGACGTTATCAGTTAAGTCAGTCTTACGCAGCAGTCAAATCGTTTCAGATTTTCAGATGAAACTGCTCGTCGTTTTATTATTAGAATAGAAATTAGCAAGGCAAATAACGAAAGATGTTTAGATGACAGTTAAGATGTTCCTGTTTTTGCTCAGAAATTTCTTGGGCATTTAAGTTGAGAAGCCAAGGCATGCACGTATAAACTTAAGCGAGCATGTACCGATATTAATCTTCAAACAGTACAAAGTACAATATCTGTAGTACAAAATGTATTCCAACTGTTATAATAGTCAGTTTCCCTTTCTGAGCGTCTCTGAAGCAAGTGAATCGACTAGAATCTTATTCAATGGCAATGATGATGATGGTTTGGCTCTGTGTCCAAAAAGTAAATCACTCGTTCTCGCTCGCGTATATAGACAGCTTACATATAAGCAAGTCTCATCTCATGTCAAGTCAAGGCTCATCAGGCATCCCAAAGAGCCAGCGCCACACACAAACACACACAATACAAGCTATACTATCACGTAGAATGCATATTTACAAAGGCACATAGCGATAAATAAGTACTCCGTAGTCACACAAGACTCAAAATGGTAAATTAGGTTTATAAAGTATTATGTTTTGTGTAGGCAGGCTGGTATTGTTGTCTTAAGCTGCCTTAGGTAGTTAGAGAAATCTGGCACACGGTGCAAAAAATGGGCATAAGTAGAAGTAAAAGATATCAAGATTGAGAAAAATGGTCTCAGTGTACTCTAGCTGCTAGCTGTAATCGTAGTAAAATGCTATATACCAGTAGTATGTACACACACAGACAACATCCAAAGGAAGACGAGACCAGTTTTAAAATAAGTGTGCTAGTAGGAAGGAAGCGTATAAAGGTTTTCTTTATTATCACTGTCGTCACTCGTCACCATCGTATAGGAAACCGGCGACTATCTGCACACAGCACGACCACTTACTCGCTTCTCTCACTGTGAACGTACTCAACCTGCTTGTCGTACTTATTCCTATCGCATTATTATAATGACTTGACTTGGTTTCGCATGGGTTGGCTTGGCTAACTAAGCTATTTAACAAGACTAGGGCTAGACCACATTCGTTTCCACTTTAACCAACTCGTTGTTCCTTACTTGGGCAGTTTGCTGTTCGCATAAAGTTGACGTGAAGCGTTGCACAGCTAGCGAAGAGGCGAGACAAGTGAACCATAGTATACATATCTCGAGTGCAACTCTGTACAGTTTAAGGACACACTGCGCTAATGCATTCTTCCATCTCTCTCTCTCTCTCTGTCTGTCTGTCTCTCTTGCAAATACACACGTTAGAAAGCTTAAGGTTTTGCTGTATGAATGACTCTTAGTGTGTACTATTTTTTAAGTGAATCTCCACTTCAGATTCATAATAGGAGATGCTATAGTGCAATATTAGCAGAGTACGGTACTGTGAGTGAGTGAGACTGAGATTGGCAATGGCATTATAAACGCTACATTGGTTTGGTCTGTTTTACAGTGATTACATTTTCTTGACTACACGTTCACACATAGACAGAGGCAGGCTGTCAAATCAACACAGAACCGTGTGTGTATCTATAGTTGTGTGAAGCGCAGCAAGACCAAGTCGAAGAAGAAGTGTGAACGAGCCCACAGTTATGTATATGCAGCAGTATAATGCGAGTATAATAATTTCTCTGGGGAACCTAATCAGTGTGCCACACTACACAGGAAAATAACTTTCAAATGTTTTCCAAAAGCATTTACTTCATTGTTCAAGTTCTGAATTCATGAATCAGTTCGACTAAAAGATTTGTCACTATGAAGCTTCTACGAAACTTTGCTCCCGTAATTGGACCACTGGGCATCATATTTAATTATGTTGTTTTATTACTTGTTCTAATTAGTGAATTTAGACAACTACATGTGCAGTCAAAGTCAATGCACTATCTGAACACGATTGCAGGTACGTATCAAACCTTATCTTCAATATATGTAAAATACACTTTATTTACTATCTAGATACATTTGTAGGAAAAAAGTCCAGTCTCCTCTCTGCTACTTACTACTGCAGCTACTACTGCTACTTAACCATACTGCTACATACTTAGTTAGTATACTATTA
>JABASC010003000.1:0-15527 GCA_019776185.1 Plutomurus gul
AAAAAAAGAGAATTCACAGTTATGCCGAATTAAATGCCGAAATGACGGATTCACCGTTCTGGCGCTAACATGTACACCGTGTAACAAGATAGGGTTTGCAAAATTGATTCCAGTATTTGTAGGTATACTGTTTAAAAAAAGTCCATAGTAGTCTCCGGTCAGGTGATATAATAGGTCTTTGTCTGCCAGTGCAGTTGTATAAGACAATTTTTTACATAAGCTTAAGGCGAAGTATTGAATATCAAATCGAATCTTTGTCAACACGTCACCATCTTAATGTAAAATGTATGTCCCGCAACCTCTCCTTTATAGTTTGTACGTACGAGGTGTACTACTTTAAAATAGGATGCTATAGCAAACATAGAAATTGAATTTCTTTGAAGAAATCAGCAGCAAATGACATTTTATATTTTGTGGAAAATGCTCGGCCTCTACCTCTACCGTATGTACATTGGATTTTGCTATTGTGTACATAAACTACTAGAACTTAAGTAATGCATTGGGTAAACGGAAAATCCTGTTATTATGGCGAGTTTTGGATTTGAAAAGACTTAAATAAAGTCCATTCCATCAGAAGAAACGAAGGAAGGACATTGGATATTTGAGGAGATGAATTCCTCTCAGGAGTTTAGCAGATAGGAAATTTTTCCAATGCAGAACTTTTCTCTCAGCAGATAAAGAAAAGTAAAGGGTAGCTTTCTCGTTTGCTTTTATTCTGACTGGCTCTCTTTGTTGCCTGGCTAGAAAGACAGAAGTGAAAGACTGTCGACCCATGTTTTTCTCTTACCCGCGTAAGTATATTACATATATGAAGAGTAGGAAAACTCGTGATGTATTTATGTAGAAAGAAACAGAGAGCGAGAGAGAGAGAGAGAGAGAGAAATGAAATGAAAGTTTGAGAAGAAGGGAGAGAGATGCGTCCAATTTCCTTGGATATTAAATGTCAACCTAGAGGCAATGTATCAATCCTGACCAATCCTATTTCCAGGTCATATTTTGGACAGGATGGAAATGACTACAGCCTGTGTAGAGTTCCAATAGGAGGAACTGACTTCTCCACACGGCCTTACACCTACGACGATGACGTGAGGGCTTTGGGGGGCTCCGATATGAACCTCACGCGGTTCTCACTCCAACCGGAAGATCACAAACTTAAAGTAAACATTTCCTTATTTAAAATGCATATCTGTCGTCTTGCGTACTAAATATTCAACGAGCGCCTTGCAACATCACTCATGTTGGGAAATCTTGTAGTACAAGAAAATTGAAGATATTGATTTGAACATATTTTTTTCTCCAAAAAGATACCCTATATCCGTCGAGCACAGTCTTTGAATGGAAACTTGAAGCTATTAGCATCACCCTGGAGTGCTCCTGCCTGGATGAAGACATCCAACAGACTCCATGGACTTGGCAGTTTAAAGAAAGAGTACTATCAACTCTGGGCTGACTATTTCGTCCGGTAAGTGAAATCAGGGCAATTTAGCCAGTCATTCAATTACGTTCTACTGTGATTTGATTTTTGTTGCACATGAGTCTTTATCGTATACGACCCAGATAATTTAATTGGAGTAAATATTTTCTGTTGACAATGCTATCTGTAGCTTCCTGCAGGAATACAAAAAACTCGGAATCGACATTTGGGGAGTGACAACGGGGAACGAACCGGTTAACGGATTTATCCCAGGCTGGCCTTTCAATGCGATGGGGTGGAGTGCAAAAAATATGAGACAATGGATTGCAAACAATCTCGGGCCTTCTCTTGCGTCTCTGAAACCAGAAATCGATCCCCGTGTTATCATTCTGGATGACAATAAGGGCGCCGTGCCAACCTGGGCTAAAGAGGTACGTATACGCACCCTGAAATGAATGAACTTTCAACAGATCCTATCATAAAATTCAATGAAAATCAAATCAACGGGAAACAAAATGTTAAAAAGAGTTCGGATATAAGAATATACACAGATTTCACTCACGTTACTTTTCAAGAAGACTTCTACAAGACTTGTAGTAGGACCGCTCTCCTAACTTAATTTACTATATAATCACTTTTATATACAACAGTAAAGTCAATATAACAAAGTACATTTTACTGTTATCTGTGCAAGTTATTTAGAAGTTTGACCTACCTTTTATAAACAATTCAATTCAATTCCCCATTTTCTCCATTTAACATGCTTTAAGTTGGAAGAGAGCAGCACAGAGATCTTATCCATTGTGATGTGTAGTTAGAGACTTGGAGACATGACATTATCTTCTACTTGGTTGGTTAAACTGTATGTTGACGTGGAACATTGTAGTTTAGCGCCGCGCATCTTACCTATATACATACATGAAGTACTGTATAGTGTATGGTGTGCCGGTTGTACTGTATTTTGCTCCCTCGTAACATGTATAGAGCACGTTTACGTATTCATATCAGTCCGCATGAAATTAATGTGAAATTGAATTGAGTGGAAGAAATGGAATGGTATCATCTCCTCTTCTGTAATAGCAGTATCTCAGTTCATTTCAAGAGTAGCCATCTTGACGGTCATATAATATCTTCTCAAATGATCCTATTCACTTCCAACGGGTGATGTTCGTGCACATACAACATATAGATTCGTGCACTACTAAAGGGTGACAAATAATGAAAGAGTTGCTTACTTTTTTCAGTGTCACACATTAAATTTACTTTGGGCACAACCAAAAAGTTACGAATCCTTTTACAAAATATTCTGCTGAATCCCAATATGAAAACCTCATCACTCTGTCTTCAACCTTTACAAAATGCGCTTCAAAAATTCGGAGGAACACTTCGAACTAAAAGGAAACAATGTCCCGAATATCCCCCAAGCGAGACCAAATATTTTGGAATGGGCTCTCTGCAAAGCTGAATATGCAGAGGGAAAAGTCACAAAAAAACCTTACTTCTTTTCGTATGAGTGCCGAACATCCTATGAAGCACGTGCGACAAAAGATTTGGAACATTGAAAGAGGAGTGTTTGACCCACTTAAAGTTAAAATAGTTAGCAAAGTTCATTATCTTTAATGTGTGAAAATTTCTGAAACATAGTAATTAATTTCCGAAAAATTGAATTTGACTATTTGTCACCCTTTTATTACCACCCTTTGGGTATTGAATGAGGGGGTGTATAGACTTTAATCATTTGAACTCTCCCTCACTCACATGTTTTCGCTTGTTTGCAGATACTGGGAGACGGAAGTGCGTCCCGATTTGTGGACGGTATTGGAACGCATTGGTACCTTGATTTCGTAACAGGGGCGGACGTGTTGACAAGCTTTCATAAAATCTATCCGCGTGCGCTCATCGTGCAAACTGAAGCGTGTCTTGGTATGTAACATTGTATGCTGTACGGATACTTTTGAAACCTTACTGCCTACGCATATTTGTCCTGTGGTAGGGAAAGCTTGCCTCAAAACACGATTTACGAATTGTGGAAGCACATTACGGGGTTGGCTACCAACTCCAGACGAGTGCATAACATACGTTAGCATATTTATTAACAGCTCATGGCAACAAAGCAGCCGAACACCATTTCCCCCTTCAATCTACAGATAACATCCATTAGTAGACGTGTGTATGAAACAGAGAACTATTTTTCGGGCAATATATCAACATCATCTGATGCAGATATGTACCTGTGTGCCAGATAGTTCGCTGGAGTTATCTTTCACCCTAATATACAGCATAATGTAATACATGTAATATTTTGCGAATGGCCCAATGGCTAAAAACCTACATGTCATATTTGTAGAGTTTGAATGAGGCAGTGAAGTATTTTAATTGTGTGAATTGTGGTAAGTGCGTGTTGCCGGTTGTTTGTGCTGTGTTGGCTAGAGTTGTAAATTCTAATCACTGGCCGTTGCTGCTTTGTGTTGCTACACCTAAAAAGGTAAATCCGTTGAAATTCCAACTGATGACTGGTAATTTCATTACACTATTTTGTAACTATAAAATCTAATGCATGACTGAGTTGAGGATTAATTAGATAACTAAATAAGCTGATTTAATTGGCGTTGCAAGAATTAATGGGTAATTGAATGGTAAGATGATATGGTCAATAATTTAATAATTTTTTGTACTTTACAATAACAAGAGTGTCTAACGAAATTATCGGTGTATGCTCTCCGTAATTCAAAATCTACGCTCAACTAAATACATACAAAAGCGAAATTGTGAGTGATACAATTTGTAGCGGCTGAACGTATGTTTCGATTGGTATATTTAACTAATGTGTCAGACCTTGCAATCCAAAGTCTTATTAAAAACTATTAACACGGTGCAGCATAGGGAGAGAAATGCATGAAATGGAACCTTAATGGAGTTAATGTGTGCCTGAGAAACAACTATGAGAAAGAGAATAATAATTTAACACAAATAATTATGTAAGCAATGCAGAAAAACAATTGAATGTCAAAACGGTACGTATTGTTAGTTTCACTTTAAAATGGCCATAACTAACTATAAGATGTATTAATTAATTAAGTACAAAGTAGAGCTGAAGAGTTGTGTTTGCAGAAACGTGTTGTTGAGTCTCCGATTCTGGTGTTGGCAGCTAGGGAGTTGATTGGTTAGAAAATAAAAGAAGAAAGGCGGCAAACGCGCCAACAGAGGATAGCATTGGTTTGCCGTGGCTACTTGACTCCAGTGTGCACATTATAAACTAAAGAGTAGTATGAACGTCGAAAATTTACGGTGTGTGCGATGATGTGTATATTATGTGTGTTAGCACGTGTAGAAAGAAATATTTTACACTTATTCTCCTATCATCCATCTATTGCACGACGGACGTAGGTTAAACTACCTATTTCTTCATTTCATCTCTATCCATCTGCTGGCTCTGGTCTCTTTCCCCGTTCAATTCAATTCAACACTCGGGCTGCTTGTCTGAGTCTCCTTTAGAAATCGCCTTTCTCTTTTCTCCGTCGTACTTACACTGCGTTTACCTCCTAACACAGTAATAATAGTTGGAAGCCCTGCTCAACGTTCGAACAGTAGTATACATAGCATAGTAGCTGAGCTGCAGATTTCGATGTAGTTGTTAGTAGCTCTTGCCGTACACTTTAGAACCTACTAACGTAGACATCCGTTGACTATTGTTGTATCCGCTATACGTGGCATACACGCCAAGGTTACTACCGTATTATGTACGACCACGCTAACTGACTCCAGTCTCCCGTGTGCCCGTACAGAAACATAAATCACTTTATCACTCATAATGTGCTGCTATTCACATTTCATCCGCACGGCACTCACCACTAGTCTACTACATACACCACACACTCAACCACATATTCAACTACAATAACACTACACATCAATGTAAATACTAGTTACAAACTACTTATGTAGACTTTACGTTCTTACGTGAATACTAGATATCTCCACAACAGTCTGCCTCTCTACTTTCAACGAGAGCGAATATGTTCGATGAGTACTTGGTTGTTGGAGATCCACTCTTAATGCATTTGTGCATGTATCCATTCATTCTTCATGCTTTCACTGTCAGACACAAGAACGATCAAGTCTCTCTCTTCTCAACACTACCATAACTACCCATGTCTATTTTCAATGTCCGTTTTATCGTTTTTTGTGCTTCGCAGAACATTTGCGAGTTTTACGTTTCGCCTTCAGTTGTTGCCTTTCGCTTGCCAATCATATTTCATTTCTATGTATGTTATGCGCTTTTTAATCTCTGTGATTTGGCACAAGGCGCTCTTAATATCGAATGCTACGGAAAAATGATGGAAAAAATGCATGAACTTGTGTCGTACACAGTTTCTGAGTGTAACACTTTCACATGGAGAATTTGCTTCCTGACAGAGAACACGATATTCTGCAATTCATGACAGGAACAGAAAAATACTCTGTAAAAAGTATGTATTATTCTGTATTGTATGTATATATTAAATATGTATTCATGGCTAACATCGGCGCTAGTATTTTCGAATTCAGTGCGTTTGATTTTTGTATGAACATATCTGCTACTCTTATAATCCATGATACTGTATTCCCCCTGCTACACAGACTAATAACGAGTGGTTTGGGCTGAAAATTATGTTAGCAAGACATTAATATGATGAGTCCATGCCGCCCCTGGAAAGAGTATCCTGTGTATAAAGTTAAAACAATCCCCACTCTTTCAGCTGAGTTTTGGCAGCGACTACGCATCGTTTCCACTGCAAATGGTGTGGATAAAGAGAATGACTAGTGGAGAGTAAACTAGCCAACTGAAGGCAACGATTGCCGCTCAGGATGACATTAGGATTCAATTGGATCGCGAATTCGATCACAATTTACACACAATGAGCCATGCAATGTATAATAAAGAGTCGTCAATGACACAAAGTGCATACTAGTAGCACAGTAGTAGTGATATTTTTGAATTGCATTGTATTGCAATGTAATGTAATTGTCAGCTTCAGTTCGAACAATTGCAATATCATTGGCCGGGGGAGAATTCTGGACATTTGAACTGGAAAGCTAAAACCACCAGAGTGGGGATACTAAAGATATTTATTCAGGATCCGGTTCGTATTTAGCCACCTAGCATCATACGTCCACTTACAGCCATCCTGCTGCTGCCGTTAAGATGCTCACTCAACTACTATATATCGAAGCTGCTACGGTGAAGCTGTGGTACATTGACATTGTGTGTATACTTACACACAGAGAAGAAACATGATTTCTACAATAAGAGAAAGGAGTGAGAGTCGGAAAGGATTTTTGTCAGGGAATATAATAGGATGAAATAAAAGGAGGATGCAGAAAGTATGTTTGCTACTCGAGTGTGGAGTGGGTATTTGTATCAATGGTACATTTCCCTGCGTATTGTGTCTGCATTGTACGTAAAGTCCATGTTCATCTTGTCCATTGGTAGGATAAGGAAAAAGATCAGATTGGCCAAGGCAGTAGCAATACAAAACGATGGCTAACAGTTTTAATAGAATACTAGCGAGCAGTTGTGTTATAGAAATGTAGGCATTAAGAGAAAACACACTGAAAGAGAGAGAGAGAGAGAGAGTCTTCATCCATTTCAGGCTCAACCAAATGCCAATAGGACTCTGTAGTATTTCTGAGCACAACGGCCAAATCTTCTTCAATAGCCTATCAGGCTGTGTGTCTATGTTCCAGATCTGTATGTATTGAATTCTCCTTTCTTTTCGCCGGACTAATAGTCAATATTGTAGGAGTACAACTGAGGAACGATGAACATTTCTCCGTAAACGACTTTTTCGTGCAATGGAAAGCTAAAGAATGGAATGAAAGGAGAAAGATAGAGGAGAAGAGCAGAATAAGTTCTCTTGTCTTTGCTCCATCTTGGCTTTACTTTTCAAGTATGGACAAACATGCCTCAATGCTTGTTCAAGGCTGCGTACTGCCTCTGCTTTCTTCTTGTTTGCTTTCTTCTTTCACAATCTTACGATTTCTATTAGCTATCTCAGCATTGCCATTGTGGATTTTTGACTGTGCACTGAGTGAGTGAATCACAAAGGCGGTTGTGCGGATGTGCTCCACTCTTATGTACTTACTCAGGTTTGTAGCTGTTATTGGAATTTGCAATAACTTACCTGAGCAAAATTCCAAGTACGTAAATTCCCAATGCTGGAGTAGTACTTCTTTTTAAAATAAAATTGCGTACACATTTGTAGCGCGTATAGCTGTCACACAAAGTCACAGTACCATAGCAGCGAGTACGAGGTTAGAAGGTTTTTATTGAAACTTTTGATGCATACTGTTTCCTTTGGGGGTATGTACGTTGTACATAAACACATTTCGATTACCTACTGTGCTGGTGCATAGTAAATCTCATCGGGATGATTGCCAAGAGGAGAGCAGCAACACAAATGAAACTCACCTGATCTTAAATCAAGACTGATCTTATGATCTTGTTTTGGATCACTGCATTTTGTCGAACAAGAGTTTTTATTCAATTCCAACGAGTATTCGTGATTCTGTTCTATGATCCATAAGAATAAGAACATCCTCTTTTTATATTCGTACACAGATTTTCTCTGAGGAATTACTAATGATACACCTATTTTCAAATCCATTCGATAGTTCCTTAATGTTTTGACTCTTGATCAATTGACAACATTTATTCATAGAGAAGGTTATATTTAGTAAAGAGAACTGCAAACAGGAAATTCTATTCATAAGTGAAAAGTCATGCTATTTATCATAACCGTTACATCTTTTTGTAATAGGTGTTTCCATGTTATAGTATTTTTGCTAGAATTAATAACTTACTGCAACAATGTAATATATAAGCACATAGAAAGTACGTGGGAAACGATCGCGATTGTAATTTTACTTGAAAACGTTTTTGTACTGGTATAATTCAAATTCTCTTGCACACAAGGAATACAATAAATTTTATAACCCGTTGCTGGAATACAGATAAATAGTTCTAATATAAATTGCTAACAAAATTTTCATCTAAACTTATTATCGAAAACAATCTTAATTTAGGTCGCGCAGATTCAGTTGCAAAAACAGTATAGGTGTATAGTCAGCATGTACTAGTATTACAAAGCGACGTATGTACATATATAATGGAATAATAGAACTACATTCAATTACTTGTGCTTAAGCATTATTTGGTGGATTATTTTGGTGGAATAACACTATGATGTTATATAAAGGAAATCCAAATCTTGTGTAACAATAATTTATAAGCTGAATAGGAACATTACTTCTAGGAGTTAATTTAAGTCTCGAATTACGGCTTACATTGTGTATTAATTACATTTTATATACAATATTGAGCATTGCCGACTGAGGTTCTTAATTTCAGGATAGAATTAGTTGGCTGTCAGGTGGTTATTAATTAGTAACAAAACCGGATTACTTCTGACACAGAAAAGTGCACTAGTACAACCTATACCTACCTACGTGTGATGTACCTACAATGGAAGAAAATTGGGTTGAGCTCAGTAATTGTAAAAAAATGATTTTTTTTGTTTTTCTGACTGATAGTAATAAAGCTTGGTTTCATGTTCTGAGCTACTCCAACTCATTCTCTTTTTTGGATCAATTTGCAGGATTTACACCCTGGGAATCTGAAAAGGTCCTTTTGGGAAGTTGGGAACGAGCAGAACAATATCTCGAAGCTATCATACGAGTAAGTTTGGCCTTGTTTGGAAATCACTGACATACATGTCGTTACTTTTCTCACAAATACCTTTCTTTAATACTACAAGATACACAAGAACTCTAACTAGTTCCAGTAACTTCACAATACTTGTATTCACTGAATTCATTCGCCCGAAACTACCATCGAATTTCTACTTATGTACTGTAATGTATATACTAATTAATAATTACATTTCAGTATTACATTTTCATGCATTCTATCTGTACAAACGTATATAAATATTATCTTTTCTAATTAATTTATTACTGCAACAATATATGTAGGTACACAAATCGCCAAAATGCAGGCGTTTCTGAAAATAGCCAGGACTGAGTTGAGAGCTAACGATATGTACAGATGCTATTTTACAGGAAATGCATCTTGTGCCTAAGTGGTATATGAAGGATCCTGTGTGTATTCACGGCAGATATCCGGCGGAGTTTCCTACAGCACTTGAGATTGTGAAGAGGGCACATTATTATTTCTATTTATACGTGTGAGGTCACTCATTCCATTAGACCAGCTCTAAGCTGTTCCTTGAGTAGGGATCTGAAGGAATGAGATTTCTCTCTCGCACTCTTGTACGCAAGGAACCCACTAAATGAACGAGACAACTCAAGTGGCTTGAAGAGATCTTATCAATTGTCTTCCCCGTAATATTACTACAAAAGCGTGTGCTAAATGCCCTCATGCACTTGAGTACAATGGTGGAACTGTTGTGACTCCGGTCACAACATTCCAGTCACAGCGGCACACACTCTCTCGTCGTCCGGACAAAGTTGGAAAAAGTTTTTTTAGTGACTCTTGGCGAGTTTTTAGCTTTCTCCGAGATTACTTACACGCAACGAAGCTAAATGACGCAACTCTTCCTATTTCTCATTTGCCTCCCATTAAAACCTTCAGAGATTTGTGCTTTGGGGGGAAATTTTCTAAGAAACGAGCCATCTAATGGACAAAGAACTTTCATTTATGACTTGCCATATGCTCCATAATACACATCTCTCTACTGAACGTGTAGTACAGCTGGCAGATATTGCAGAGTCTCCTGTTACACGCTAGGATCTCCACTGTCCTGTCTCTCAGTCAGTAGTCTTACTCCTACTTGTTTTGTCTTATCTTGATCATTCTGAAAGCTTTCACCTTCCATATCGACCAGCGTAAAACGCAGTTGGAGAGTGACGGCAAAGTTTCCCTTTCCACATTTATTGCATAACTGAAAACATGGAAAATCATAACCGACAGTGGCCATACGTCGCCATTTAGTCCTAACTGTAAACAGATCCAGTTTTTTCACTTCAATTGAAGCTATGAATGCAGAATCACGTTGAGAACCCCGTTGTGATCTTCTGGCTTCCGCGAATCCATCTGCAGACACATTTTGTTAAACTGTGTGTCTACAAATACCGACTACTTACTAAAAGCCCATTGTGTATTATAGAGGAATAAGAATGCTTCTCAAGCTAATGTGCTAATAATACAGTGGGTAGCCGGTAGACTAATGTGCCCAAGCTGACTCTGACTGACTGAACGTGAAGACAAATGACATTTGACAAGTGTAATGGTTGCTAAATGTGGTGGAGGTAGTTTGTCGCCGGCGGATTCAAACGACCACAACCTGCCTGCTCAAAGTCTTTGCTTATCCCTTACGGACAGGACAACAAACACAGAAACACAGAATGAATTTATTACGGGTTTATTCCATCGAGATTAGTCGAGATTAGGCATTATGATGTGGCGAGAAAGACAAGTAGCTGGTGGTTAGCTGATATCGTTCGAGTAGTCCTCACTCAGTCAGTTCTTGTGTACAACATTATAAATAGAACATGCTGGTATTCAGAAGCTTGGGATATTATGTACCTATACAAGGACCTACATAGAGATGGCTATGTAACATGGAGGACTGGTGTAGTGCCGCCAGTTTATCTTTGAGAACAGAGAGAGAATACCGATAACTGGAGGGTATTGTGCTCTCATGGTGCATCACAAAATAATACGTGCTAGATGTATAAGAAGGACACGGTAACATAATGATACAGTGGGACACAATGAAATAATATGGAACATTAATAAGATATGAGTAGTGAGAGTGCCAGAGGTATACAGAGTTATATTCTCTATATACATACATACATACATACAGTAGTAAAGAGTAAGGGGACTCTCAATTTCACAGGATCTCATTTGCAATCATTCGAAACGTTCAGTGAGAGACACAACCACTGCAAGAATCGTGACTGAGTGTTGAGACAGTTAGCGTAAAGATAGTAGAAGCCATCAATTTGAAGGAACAACCATTCAGAAAGATTGTAGGCACATGTACAAATAACGTACGATATGTATGTGCTGGGTGGGAAATTGTTGGAATTGACTTTATCATGACGATGCTGATGCAAAATGGTAAATGTCAACTGCTAAATTGTGAGATTTGCTTTGATTTACGAAATTACAGGACATGAGAAATTGGGTGGGCGGTTGGATTGACTGGAACTTAGCTCTAGGTAAATTTTCTTTGTTCTTATTAAGATTAAAATTTAACATTTCTGAGATTTTTTAGAAATCGAAATGATCTTTTATCTATAATAAATAAATATGACAAAAACGTTGTTAAGACTTGAAGGGTGGTCCCAACTGGGCCAAACTATCTGCCGATGCTGCAATTTTAGTTGATGCCGCCAATGACTCGTTCTACAAGCAACCCATTTACTATGCCATCGGCCATGTGTCAAAGTTCGTCCCGGCGGACTCTGTTCGCATCGAAATGAGTGCTGGCTCTAAAGTTCCTAGGAATTTGCAATCTGTTGCGTTTCTCCGCCCTGATAATGGAACTGTTATCGTCTTTCTCAATAAGTCAGTTTCGCTTCTACTCACATTATTATTGCCTATATCCTTCGTACATACTTTAGCATTTTACTTTTCAGATAAGAATTGCTATCATTATTTCTCTGAACAGAAGAATTGATGGCATTGAACAAAACTTTGTTTCTTTTCCTACACCTTGTCCGTTTACACGCATCCGATCCTTTATCCTTCCGTTACTGTCACTGGTAATGCGAAATATATAAAACTTTGGTATGTCAGCGCTTTGTCAATACGCATTTGTTCGTGAAAAGAAAAAAATCTTGTAAGATTCTATGATATTGTCCACAGCGAAGACAGTAAAGTATTTATAAGTCATAGCAAAGTGGAAGTAAAAGTATAAAATGCTATAAGCAACATAGAGGTTAATAGTACCAATTCACTCTTCTGAATCAAATATAGCTTTGGGGAATATTTATTTTCTTTAAAATACCTACCTATACCAATTTGGTCTTCCGAACGCTATTTTAATATTTTCATTTGTTTTTTAGTGTCGTTAGTTAACTGTAGCCAATTTTATTCCCGTTTGTTAAAAATTCTGGGTTGATGCTCTCATACCGGTAATACAATACCAATAAATTTATAAACATATGACTCGAGTATAACCTTATTTATATATTCTACATATGGTGTGTTGTGCACAGTGTATACTAAATAATACTTACTACTACATATACCTTATATTGATGCAATTATGCTCTTAAATGCAGATAAATGTGAGACCGCAAATGGAATTCCTGTCGTGTGGTTGGCAAAAAGAGCAATAACGTTAACAGTGGAATGAATTGACCTAGGACATTAACATAGAGCATATTAAATCTTAATTGACATACTCAAGCCAAGTGTTACGTATAGCCGGCTTGCGCTCACACTTGAGACCGTAGAGCGTAATAGTGAAAACGAGTAGGGAGGAACTGACAATGAGAGAATGTTACACACGTGTTGGCTGAGTGTGGTGACTGCAATGGGAAAGGAATGGAAACCGCATGCCTTTGACAGTATCACATAATTTGTCCTGTATTCAATAACATAACCCTTCCCCTGTACCGTCTTTTACCCCATTCCCTCCTCGTGAAGAGCTGGCCATTAACGAATTTTTTGTGTGTATTATGTACGTGAGTGATTTTTATTCGAGTTCAAATTGAATGTTTGTCTCTACTCTTGTTTTTCTCCACAGACTCAACTACGATGCCAAAGTCTCTCTATTTGATGAGCAAAGGGGAAGTTTATTTCTCAGCATTCCAGCCAAATCGATTCAAACGTTGCTTTATTGGTGAGAGAAGAGTTGGTTGCTGCTGCTGCTGCTGCTGGTGCTGCTCTCAGATCTGCTGTAATATTTGTGTGTGGTAGCGGAAGGCCAAGAGACAGACATGACACACCGAGCCTCATCTTCTTCAAAGCTAAAGCTGTTTGAATGGAATTGTCTGGTTGAAAAAACAGACAATGTCGTTGCCATCTTAAGAAGCTATCCAATAATTCTCATCTGTGCAATAATCCTAATAATGAAGGGAGAGTCAAATGACAAAGACAGAGCTTGGCGTGACAAAACAACCCACAAATTAAACTCGTCTGGCACACCGCTGCATTCCTTTGGTACAATAAAAACGTCAACGTAATATCACGTTACTTTCCCCTCCAAGAAGAAAAGAAGAATAAAGCTAGAAGAGCAGAACCTTTTAGATTATTACTTTGTTAAATTAGATTGGTTTGTCAAACTCATTGCCGTCTTCATGGCGGTTGGTGGGGGAAGAGGAAGCCTAAGGGGCACATCATATGAATATTTTCAATGTCTACGTCTCTTTGGCTTCTTATTGTTTTCTTTGAGGGTGTCAACTTGTTTCCTATTGTAATTAGTCAACTAATTTATGTGAGAGGTTTACTATGCGCGCACCTAAGGCACAACTTCTCGATGAACCAGTCACTCTCAACTGTAGATTTCTATTTAAATCTCTTACATTTAATTTATTGCTGTGTACTTTAGCGTAAATATACATCGGCTACAACATATGTATAGGTATTGTGTTTTTAGACTTTGATATACGAGTAATGCAACGTATAAGTTCGTGTATTAGGTTATAAATATATTGTGTTATCATTAATAAATGTCTTTAGGTTGTTTCTTATTGTTTGTATATGGAACTGTATTAAACTGAAATAGTTTCTTGATTAGAAGGGGCAGAAACATTAACCACTTACAAGTGGCTACTCAACTTATTTGCAATCTGAACTATTTGTATTAAATATTTTCTAGAGTTAATTAGTTAAAGCAGAAATCAGATTAAAGTTGATAAAGTGAATTAATCATGCGAACGAATAAATATACTCTTATGTCTGCAAATATCTTCATACGTGATAAAAATATTTTTAACATAACATTTCAGTGAGTAATTGTGAAGAAAATAAATGTGTACTTATTGTGGTTACGGTAGACTTGTGTGGTTTTAACTAATCCTAGTGTTAAGAAAATGTCAAAGGCAGTCTACGAAAACGCGAAAACAGGCAATCTGCAACTTTAAAAGTCTTTGTGACCATAATAATCCACTTACGTGAATAGAACCTACAGTAAAAGTTTATGTAGACGTACATACCCTAAGATGTAATGTAATTGCAAAGGCAATTTGAATAAATAATTCTGACATTGTTATGAAGCGTCATGAAAATGTGTGCAAAGCAAAATATTTCCTAATACGCGTGAGCATGCTAATTATGTGGGACTGACACTAATGTCAAAAGCAACTTCAAAAGGGTTCAAAGACATATTCCAGACAATCAGCTTATTGTATCAAGAATTACGAAGGAAAATTAAGACAGCTTGATTAATCAATTCAAAAACTCCCCCTTTAAGTCGAGCTCGACCAGTGTGAAATTCAGTTTTTATTTTAAAAAATCTGACCTGCCGACTTAAAATCCGACCCCGCCGACACAAAATGAGATGGTCCGCAAGACACCATGAATCGAACCGACGACTACACATTTAAATTCTAAGGTATGGGGTATTACGGACTCAAGCCTTTGTAAATAGAAACAAGCATAAATATGTACCTAATTATAAAAGAGAAGTTTCATTGAATATCGATTAGATTTCTGTTTATCCTCGATTCATAGGCTCATCTAAAAAAAGCTGAATTCTGACTACCCACTCTGGCTTCCTTGAAAGACAGCAAGTAACCATTTCTACAATTATTTTTGGTAATTTATGTGTACTAATTAAAAAAGGTATGAAGCGTAAGTGAGGTCGACCTGCACACGGGCAATTAAAAACAATCATTAAACAATAACAAGCACCAGAAAATTATCCACGAAATATTTTCATTTGAATTTGCAAATTTGATAAGTAAATATCAATGGAACATACCCTACTTTAAAAATGTGTATTATTTATTTATTTTAAAGGGGCAAAAATTACTTACAATAAGAGAGGGACAAAGTTGACGATGGCCAAAATTAACCGAAACTGAGGCAAACATTTAGGTATGTAAATAAAAAGGGACATATTAAATGGCAGCCCAATATAAAGCTAGCAACATA
>JABASC010003001.1:0-15523 GCA_019776185.1 Plutomurus gul
TATTGCTACGTATCACACACAAGAGCTTTCTTGTATCGAGGTGTAGAGTTGCTAGCAAAGAAGACGTTGAACACACGTTTCCTTGTATTGCTTTTATCCAATCTCATATACATGTACACATTAGAGTTGCAATTTTTTCACATTCGTACAACACTGTACGAATACATACTCATAGACAGCTTAACATTTATTCTAACAGTGAAGAAATTGATATCAATGAACACCCAAAGTAAAAACTCGTATTATGTATGCCTTCATATCAACATTATTTACTAACTCACTTGGTACTCAAAGTCGCACGACATAGCGAATAATGAACGGTCCTACATATAAATGCTTCATTGAATAATTGAATGTGCGCACATACAAATAATAAGTACCTATATCTCTTTCATAAACCACTAGTCTCGCATAATATAGCCTATTTTATATGAACAAATGCCCAACATTCAAACAATTTGAATTCAGTTATTATCGCATTGTTATCTCTTCATCTTACTCTACCTACTATACATAATGTGGTCTACTAATTAAACATTCTCACTATACTGCTTAAAGTTTCACTAATTCAACTAGGGCATCCTTAGTAAAATTTCTTTATTCCCTGTGCCCTTATATAGTGTGCATTCATCCTTTGGGTAGTAGCACGCATTCAAATTATTGTATGCATGTAATGTTCCTCCATATTATAATTGCGAAATCTACACACACAGTTTGTAATAATGACACTATAAAGGTCCGTAGCATAAGGCTCATTGTTGTAGAATGTGCTGAGCGTGAATCATGGCCTTTGAATGGCATTAGAAGGCAATGCCCATTGCATAGCAATGACAAAAGTAGTTGTTACGGCCATTTTCATTTGCTTTACCTGCTTTTCCGAAAACAGTAAAATAATGCAGCCAGCAGCTACTGGCAGCAATGTGATAGTAGTTGGTAGAAGTAATGCCACATCACTGTATTACACGTATTGAATGAGTGGCTGACAGTGTGTCGTATATTGTTGTAGGACTCCCGCAGATTTCCACCGCGGAAAAGCATGAAATCGGAATTATTGTTGTAAACGAGTTGTTTTCCCGTGGTGTTTCTATTTTAGAGAACACACATTGATTGAACCAGCCCCACCACCGCACATTTCCCATTACATCTTTCCAGCCAACCGTGCAAAACCAGCTACCATCGTGTATGTATCTTTCTTCCTTTATTTCTTCATTTATTTGTTCCTCTTTCCTCTGTTTCTGTCTTTCTCTTTTCATTTCATGTTCTGCTCCACTCTATATGGATTCGTGGGTGAACTGTGACTGTTCTTACATTGAGATGTGCAAGCCTATACAATATTTAACAGGAGATTACAGAATGCCCGACACGACTGTACTTATTTATGTAACAGTCGCATTGGCTGTGTTGCGGCTAACTTTTTTTACCTACATATGTACTATAGTAAATACATTGTATATATAGGTAGTGGAAACTAGAAATGAATATTATTGGATTGAATTGACTAGATTTTCCTTTTGTAATCTATTATGTGTATTCGGATTATTGTTTCTCTTCATGCTATTTCTAGACCATGCAATCCGGTTCCTTGTGTTGGATGCCACGCCATTTCATTTCATGCAACTCCATGAAATTTGGTGTCTGCCGTCCACTGTAGTATTACGCTGTGTGTAGGTAATAAATGTACTAAGCTCACTAACCGTCATATACGATATCAGTATGGCACTGTATTCCGCCTTCTCGTACAATATTCCATCCGTACAACAATGATAATTACGTGGTACTCTTTTGTTATCAGAAAGTATAAATTCTTAATTAAGACATTCCCATCCATCTGGATCCGTATCCTGTCGAGCAGAATTATCTTCATTCGAAATGATACACCTCTGCAGGTATATCAGCACGCTCGCTGTACATGCACTAATACAGTTGTGTGCTCAGGTCATTAACAAAAATTGTGTACGTTTCTGAAGGGCACGGGAACAGAAATGGATTCTTTTTCAAATTTATACTTGCACTATACGATGAAAAAAAGTTATTCTCTCTTTGAAAGGAATAGTTACTTTTGGTTCGTATATTTATGTATTACATACAGTCAGTATTTCCAACTACTGCAAACTTGACTGTAAACTTCTTGCACACAGATGAAAACTTGGACAGTATAAATGCTACATGTAAAAGTACAAATCCTTTCCATTCTGAACATGTTCCAAGTCAAAGTACAACCACGATTCTGTAGATGTTTAAGGTAGTAGTTGCACTATTAGCTGTGAGTGAGTACATAGGACCGAGGAGTGGAAAGCATTCCGACTATTCCGAGCAGACCCACACTTGGTCTGTAATAGCGCGGTAGGAGAAATCTTACCAAGTTTTTATTCACACCACATGTTACATTAACGATTGCAACAGTGTATTTGTATCAGTCAGTACCGAGAGTGTATTATCGAGGAAATTCTTATTACAAGCACAGAGATACAAAAGCTCACCCTGCGCTGTTAATACTACTGGTAAGCGAGCAGATTATTTCCGAAGAAGACTCTCTGCAGTACATACGAGTTTACCAGTCTAGTTTGCTGGCTAATACAAATCTTAAATCTAATACAAGGATTTTAATGTGTGTATTTAAAGTCATAAAGGTAAATGGAGCATGTAACTATCTCAACACATAGTGAAGGCATGTTGTCTAAAGGTAAGCGCATATTTATAGGGAGAAATAAACGTATAGTAAGAGTTACTTCAGCATCCACCCCTAGTACAAAGTATAAGAAGGACATCAAATATAAATAACACGGGAAAGTAAAATATATTAAAACATGCCGCAACGATAGCCCAGGCAGGATTGGATTACATAAGGCATAAATTTTTCTATCGGTAAACAAATAAGCACACATGAGCTATTAATGTCATACAACTATCAACTAACATATGAGATAGCCCGATAGATAACATTAGGCCAACAGCTCTTCATTTCAATGTGCATGTATTATTTTGTGTGTGTATATATGAGCAATGGGGCTCCTAGATTTATCGTATCTACTCATCACACTCAACAAATTGAAAAAATACTTCGCTTTCGTCAATTACTTCCCACATTTTTTATTAAAATGATATTACGAGGTGAAACAGAAGTTCTGATTGATACACTATTCAGTTTTCCCTTCAAGTTATCACTCTACGGTGCTTTTTACTCATTAATTTTGTAAACATTTTCTTAATTTTTGATTCTTACTGTTAGGTACACATTGATTCGTCGCCAATGACACGGTTGTACAGATTGGCAGTATAAACACATTGAATCACCGTGTCATATATATGACTGGTTCGTCCAATGTTAGTAATATGATGCCTGCTGCACAAAATGATTGACTAGCATGATTGCTTGAAGGTAAGCACAGTAAGCAGTGAGGTAGACGATATGATGAATAACAATCAATAAATCCTTGTCTCTTTTACTCACATTTGTTAGCTGAGACTTATTAAGTAGGAGAGTGGTGCAAATGCCCTGTTCAATATTCATTGACAATACTGCCGCTACACTCAGTCAATATTCACAGATATTCAATCTGTCAAAGTAGACTTTGACACAGCGCTACCCTACAATTGCAGACGGTAATTTCGTCTCCGCTTTTTACTACAGTCATTGTAATAAGGCAAAACTGAAAAATCCAACCCACACATTCTCAAATGTAATAAAAGTGAGGTTAGTCTGCTTAGGATAAAAATTTTACGATTCCTTTGCCGTCCAGTCTCCATTAGATTGGTATTCTGGTGATGGTGTCAGAACCACAGTCACACTAAATATCCCCGTCTTTAGGGATAGGCAGATATACACTTTGACAACACTCGGACACAGCTATGCATTTATGTACCTGGAAAAAGTACTGTACAAAGTACTATGTAATAACCATGCAGAGCCCAACAGTGTGTATTTATCTCTTTTCTTATTGTTCGCAAGCAATTAAAAAAATGCTTGTATCTTCAAATCAGCTTTCGAGTACATACTAGCTTCGAGTCAGACAACCAACGACGGCAGACATAAAATTCCAGTAGGTAGCATTTCGAACAATCTTATTAATGAGGGGTTTGCCTTCCAGCGGAACTGAAATGACCACAATGAATTTTTTGCTTTTAGTTTCTAGAGTAGCAGAATTTTTAACACCACAGCCGGCATTTCCATTAAAATGATAGGTTTTTAGATTGCCATTCCTTTTGCTGCTTACTATCTCTGACCTAAAGTGTATACCACAAGCTTTTTGGTTTGTTCCATTAGAAATACAAATGCATTTTGTTTGCGTGATGAATGGAAAATGCAGACTTGTATTTGGACTGGGAGAGGACATTTCAAAGTGACAACAATTATTTACAATAATCACATTTGTTTACATCGATTTCCCATTTACAAGTAGGTAGTGTTCTAAATAATAATCCGCTAAGCCAATGGATAGAGATTACTCTCATGTACATCTATAATAAAATATCAACACGGAGCTACTGGATAAAGGTACTTGAATCTGTACTCGCCTGCTATTCCAATAGTATAAATGAGTACAGAAACGTCATGCAAATTGTAACGATCTTAAAGATACTTTGCAAGTTGCAACTAATAGCCGCTTTATTTTATGGCGAGGATCTCCACACTATTACCTTTACACTGTAAAGGAGGGAGCTGAAGGAATGAGTACAATTTAAGCCATTGGAGAGAAAACGTTGCGCCTGATACTAACAACATATTTCTAGTTAGGCACTTTGCCCATATTATTATCACAGCAATTATCATTCTTTACGACACTAATCTGCACGGTCTTTGTATAATGTGCTGGCCTAATGTAATCTACGAATAGTTGTAATTACAATTGTAACGAAGCTTATTGTCAGTGTAGCCACATTCAGACACCGCTAATATATAACTACAACCTGCATGGTAGAACGCAAAACCAATACATGGCCAGCACAGCCAGCCAGCCCACTCACTACTCGTTTACGAAGGGAACATTTCCAACGAACTTCTACGTTGTAGTGAGTATACTTACTACGTGCATTTAAACTGCATTCAATGCCTTGTTTGGAGGCATTGCTACTTTCTATGCGGCAAATTTATTAAATTGATAAATATCCATTATTTCATCCCACGTTATTGTTCTTGTACTAATGATCAGGCTCGGATATGCAATATCTCCAAAACTCTCAGTTTTGCCCATTAAAATAGGTACGGAGAATTATTTTAACGTGAACCTTTAAAGCTCCCTCACTGATACTTCTTCGTCTACGAGAAATAGCGTCTGCTTTAATAGTTTCTGTTTTAATACCCTAATGCACTTAATATTGAAATATTTGACTATTTATAATTTGAATAATAATAATTTTTCGATCGAAAAATTTGGGCTGTGCACCCTTTTACTTATTTCTGTCTGTTTCTATGCTAGGAAAAAATCAAAGCAGGTGCTGAAAAATATAGACTGTCACTACTAAAACCTTCTGTCAAACATGCTTTCAATTCAAACAGAGTGCCAACAATTTTTCATACGGAATGGAAAAAATGGAAAGCCTATTTCTGGTGAAACACGGAAGGCTGAGAAACGGCTTCAAGGTTAAATGTCAGAAGAAGGGAACGAACAGAAGATGAAAATAGCATCTCCATTGATGCAGCCCTGAATTCATTTTATTCCTAGTGGAATGTGTAACCCAGCATATACGTTAGTTCACCTTGTACACGTTAAAAGTAACAGATAGAGAAATCAATTCAATTAAGGCAGCGACTACGAAAGAGATTCTTTGAAAGTTGGAACTGCAGGAGATACAGCCACCACCACCACCATAAATGCAGCAAAACGAAATTCTGCAGTAATTAAAACAAAAACTGTTCCGGGAAATATCAAGATTTAGAACTTATTATTAGTTTTCGGTGAGTTCAGTTGACACGGTCATATTTCGCTGGCTAAAATGAAACGAAGCTGTAATATTGCTTCGTAGACCTTTCACAGCTTTACCAACACTACACATTTTTCCAACGTTTCTCTCTCGACTCCACTTTGGCTTTTAGTAAGATCTTAGAAAGCCGAAATGGTTTTTTCGGAAGCCCTGCCTAGCTGTTACTACTTGCTCACACACAGTGGAGACAAAATATAGGCTCTTTTGTATTAACTAGCTGTGGCTGCCTAGCTTTTCCCTAACAATTTTAATCAATAGAGATCTAGTTTATATAAATATTATGCAGTGTAGCACAGTGCAGCTTGGAGAATGTAGTAGTAGTGTCGACTCATCCGCCCGTTGAAAAGTTGAGGTTCTTGGAAAATTTCTGACTTGACTAGTATTGCATAAAGAAGCTGTGGAAAAGTGAGTGAGCGAAGCGGAGCTGAACTACGTCATCTGTGCTAAGCTCAGCTCAAGCAATATTGAATGAAAAAGGAGTAGCAATAGAATAAGAGAAGAAGCACAGAGGAGCAGGATACGAGAAAAGTACGCAGATGAGTATATCTAGTGTCTGTCTGTGGGGAAAATGTTCAAAGTAGACCACGCCACGCGATGCCATGCCACACGATGCAAGAAATAAGCATATCTCATATTCTTGAGAACAATGAGCTGCCTTGACTCTTTTACTTTACATTCATATCTATGTTCCCCTCTTTGTACATTACAATTTGGTCTGTAGTAAGTTGAACTGAACTGAAAACTCTTCTTTATCCTCAAACTGTTCTCGTTTTACGTGAAAACTCCCCTTACATTGCATTAGGTTGGCAAGCATGGTCAGGTTCTGTTTGCTTTCCCCATTTCTCACACAAACACTTGAAAATGACGACGAGGACCAAAAGGACTAGCTGAGAAGCGTCAGCTAACTCAAGTCCCAACGACGTCGTCGTCTTCTTCCTACAATAGAGAATGAGAAAAAGGGAGATTCCCCCAAAATATCCTCCCTTAGTGATTCTTCTCTCTGCGTACAAATACGACACTACGTACTCATATACACTCACTCTACCCGATCCACTATCTGACTTTCACTGAATTCACGAATCACAAAGTCGTTTCACTATAGCAACATCTCTTTCTCTCTATCTATCTATCTACTCTCTCCGCCTAATACTTTGTAGCAGATTCAAGTTGGGGGGTAACAGAGCGGAGGCCGACCAGATTTACCATTGTGTTTCCTAAAGCCCACTACTACTTTCGCATCGGTCGGCTAAATACGCTACCATCCTACTATTGCAAGATACACGTGTGTTTTTACTCCATGTGCACATAATACTTGAATGTATTAGCCAACCTTTTATTTTCCTCTGTACTTTGCATTTACTTTTAGGGAGATACAGGAACGATTTTCATATCTGATCTCAATGTAGCAGAGCCCACCTTTCTTTTTAGCACAGGATTATACATATATATATATATATCTGTGATAACAATAAGTAGACAAATGGTAAACTAGAATGGAGCAACAGCATTCCCAACACACATAACACAGCCTCAAGAATACTTTTATTCATATTTCATTACCTTGCTCACGATCATGGGAGAAAGCGCTTACTAGACTGAATAATATGCAAAAACACTATTATGTGAGTGTATATGCATAAGGAACATCTATTGCTGTGCCAGAACCGCTGGTCCAAAGCTGCGAAAAGTTTCTTCATAAAAGTTTAACACCAAGGAAATTATCGAGCGAGTCTGAGCTTTCGTTTTTTCTGCTTCTCCGCCAAGTACAAGTGCCGTCGACGATGTCATACAGTATTTACACATACAAAGCAATGCAATGGCTTCTCTGTACATATTTGTAGGTAGTACACGTAGTAACTATAGATTGAAGAGCCCCCGCATTAAACAGTTTTCCTGCAAAGAGGAAGCTCACTCACTCACTCACTCACTCAACTTCAAATATTTCTATTAAGTATCTATAAGTAGAAGAGCGAGAGAAAGGTGACTAAATTTTTTAATCGAGGCGAGGACATGTTAAATGTCGACCAAGCGACACGTAACCAAAAAACTATTAAACACCCAATGTAGGGGCGATATAAAGAAATAATTATCCCATAATCGTTGTTTTCTCTGCACTTTTCATACGAGCGCTCCTTGATATTAACAAACTTTACCATTTTAGTTTTTTAATTTTTAATGGATACTTTCGCCTTTATGAATGCGGGCAACCGCAGGCCGCTCTTCCCTATTGTGCAAAAGTAAACGTGAAAGTAAATTGTAATCTATGGAATCTAGAAACAAAGTTAAGACGGTAGTCCCACTGCCATGAACGGTCAATTTCAACTGCATACTAAATGTGAAGCAAAATTGACGTTCTACTGCGCCGTGAGTTGATTGCAATTACAAACTATTGCAAATGCAAAATGGAAATTACAAGGTAGTGCGTTTTAAGCTTAGTGAGTGACTTACTTACAGCTATTGTGCATTGGACTGGTAATATTCATCTAAAAGCACGAGAAAGGTAATTACTAAGCCTAAATAACAGCATACGACAAAAGTAATGGAAAAAGTCAATCACGACTTACTGTATTTAAATGGCTAACATGTATTTACTCAATACACATAAAATAGGAAAACTGCATAGTGCGATAGCAGAATCATATCGAAGTGGCACTATTAATGGACCTACATAACCGTTTTGCAAACAAAAATACAGATAAACGACCAATAATTCATGAAGTGGACTGTAGTCAGTAGGAACTACGATTGCTGCACACTTTTCTCGGCCATTAGTTTCTTAATAACGTTCCATCAAATGTCACGGACTACGACAAAAACTACTACGATGCTTTTCATTGACAGCGCAGTCAGCAGCGTCAATTAGAAACAAGGCCAAATTCAGACTTATGTATACCTTCTATTTCATAGCTCTTGGAAATAATTAGATACAGAAAATATCCAGTTTTTTACAGTAAATTCACAGAAAATAGCACAAAGTGTGGTTTTTGGTTACTGGCAAAGCCACTTAGTTAGAGAGAGAACCGTTTTGGTTTGCGATTCTAACTTGATTAAGAATTTTTAAAATTTCGCGCTTTTCTACCATCTCACCTGTCAGGATGGCTGCATGGTAACATGTCCTGGTAAACATCAATGGGGTGTAGGTATATACTATTATATGATATAAAGGTATAATAGAGAGGACAGTAAAGTCAGGAGTGGATATTGGCTATGGAATCGTCAAAGCAAGCAAACAGAAATAAAAGTTAAGGACTACTTGGAGAGCGGGGGCAAGCCAGTGAGTAGTTGCAGTAAGGCAATGGTCTTGGTTAGGTCCTAATCCTAAAGAGAACTCAAGAGGCTCACTCACGATGACAATCGACAATCCCAACCACTGGCAAAAAGTGGAGAAAAGAATGAGACTTAGTCAAGTCACATCAGCCAGCACAGTCAGCCTCACTCAATAGTTATAGACTCAGACTGGAAGAATACTAACAGTGTCTCCAACTTGGACTCGCATCACATTACATTAGATTACTAGAAACATATCTACGATCCTAGCATTAAATTGACTTTTCTCTATATCCATTCTACACGTTGGTATGCAATCACGTTGCATGTGTTACAGTACATTTACAACAAACAGGAACTTTAAAATACTCCTTGCACTTGTGAAAACTAAAAATATTTGTAAATCCACGGATTCAAAACTTTGTCATCACCCTGTACAGAATTTCATGATTTTTATTTCCATTCGAAAGATAGTATTACTCAATAAACCCTTATAACAACATTGATTTACATAAATCGCTATTAGATTTAAAAGTAAATTCTTTAGATAGAAGAGGTGACAGCAGGACCATCGCTTAATTGTTACTACAATTCTCTTTACTTTGTAACCACACTAGGAATTTTAAAACTTCCTAATTTCGTATGCGTTCACATATAGATAACGCATCGTAGAAGGGACGTACTTGGTAGAGATATATTATATAGTGCATCTTAGCTATAGATTTGTGCAGCGTATACGGTTATGTATTACGGCATGACACAATCAGGAAGTACTACCTAACCAACTTTCGACAAAATCAAAGCTTTTACTGCTTCTTCTATATATAATACTAATGTAATCTTTCTCGCTCTGCTTCTGGTGTACAAAAGAAATGTGAGACGTATAGTTGAGTGTACTCTATGTTGGGCAAATGTCACATCACATCACAGTCCAAGAGAAAGGAGCCGAATGGTAGTATTGAACACATGACAACGCTCTCCTATCCAGGCAACCAAGTCAACTCAACTCAATTTATATACATTTTTTCTTTCTTTCTTTCTCTCTCCCTTTCTTATTTGTCTGCTCTATTCAAGAGTATCCACTTGTCTAAGTCTGTTCAGCTCTTTCTCTCTCTCTCTCTCTCTCTCTCTTTCGTACTTGCATGAAAAATAAAAATATACTACTAATAATAAGGGATTTTGCATGCAGACGAATCCAGTTTGCTGTATATACCGCTATATGGGTTACTCGACAGATAGTATGTAGTAGTAAGTAGTAGTAGTCGTGTGTACGGTAAAAACGAAGCTTTAGGTATGTCTACCTTCTGCGGATATTTCATGTAGTACTCGTCAAAGCGAAAGGCGGAATTATTATGGAAAGTGGGAAGGATTGGAGTGAGCACGAGTACGTGAGTCTCCTCGAGGAGCGGCTCAAGTGTGTTCGTTGACGGGTTCTTTTTAGTCTTGATTTTGATCCAAAGCTGAAGGCACACGTATTGAATTCAAGTACTTTTTATATTACACCGAGAGAATCTGCACTTGAGTCCAACTCACTACACGAAATACACATTTCATACTTACAAGCAACCACACAGTTATATATTATTACATCAATCTTATTGTATAGGAGAGCGTCTATAGTATTCTTCCTAGAAGTAGCATTAGTATGCATTCAATTTGCTCGGCAAATAATAAAACATTGCCAACGAAGACGTAGACCAAGCCACACACTAAACATTCACGTACGAAACGAAACGAAACAAAAAAGGTAGATAGGAATCATAGAAAAGTTGGAATGATAGAAAGCACACGGGAAGAACAAAACGTGTAGCAGACCTAAACAGAGATATCTGTACAAGTAGCTTAGTGCACGGTTCTGAGAAAATATTAAAATATTATGATACAGTGTTATACTAAATATAAATATATTCCTAGGATTCTTAGAAGCCATGTCATCCTATTAGATAATACAATCCGATATAACTGTAGTGACTGTGAAGAGAGAGAGAGAGCACAATTTGGTTGAGCTGAGATCAGTCCGTCCACTCACTTCACAGCCGCAGCTTTTATTTGTACATATATAATGAGATGTCTTCTTGCTTGCCTGTTTTCGCTGAGAATACTTTAGATCAAAGCCTTCTTGCCACTAATATGTACGCATACGCATGTACAATATAGGATGTTGTACGATTTTTCGAATGAAAGACGGACGGACCCAATAAAGCGGAATTCTCTGGGATGCAAATGAGGACCTTTCAAATGGGATTCTCGACCATGCCAAATAAAGAGTTGAGTGGAGTGTCTCGTCAACTCAGCTTCTTACTTAACTATGTGGCTGGAAGAATAGAGACAGCGCAAACTAAAGCATGCACGGAGGAATGACACACACGGCCAGAAAAGAGATGAGATGCCGGCTGCTCTCGTTCCACACTCGACATGACTTGAAATTGATGTGTAGCCTTGACATCCTACAATACGCCACAGCACTACGTAGTAGTAGGGGGGAGCAGACTTAACATGTACAATGTACACAGTTCCTGGTTCCAAGAAAAGACGACAATCAAACCAGAATCTGTGATTGCCTTAGCGTCTTGTTGGAAGGAGAAACGCTGCAGCGCAACTAAATTGAATGGACAGTCTATTCGCCCTGGACTAGTAGAATGCTGTGAACAGTGCGCACAGCAATTCAATCTCGTTCCCAAAAACACTACCTACTATTTACACTGTTAAATATCACAGACATTATTTTCATTCGTAGAAGAAATACGTTTTTCAATTTTCTTTGTTAAATCATTTGTTCATAGGAATTAAAGCCCTAAACCTTTTTGACAACTTTTGCTGAATTTCTACTGCAATATTTTAAGCTTAGTTTTATCTACGGTGGAATCTGTAGGAAAATCAGGTAAATGGCAGTAGGTTGAAACAATGCATTAATATAGATGAAATATGACGAGTGAGGGACTTTAGCGTATCATTGAAATAAAATCTGCTTAATATTCTTGAAGGGACGGGACATGCTCAGCAAAATGATGAAGAGAAAACAAATAGACGTATTTAATCCTGGAGTATCGGATTGTACGGTGCACGGTACGACTGCGATAAGCATAGTCATCATGAGAATGAGATAAGTGGTGGAGAGGTAGAATGAACTACTGCGATGCATCGTACAATGTTGAATGTAACATGCAGTCTATACTTAAGCACATAATAGGATGGCATGCATCATGAATTCCTTTGATGAAATGAATGGAACAAAGGGTAAAGTGGTGGTGGTGGAGGAGCTTTATAATACAATTTTCCATTATGTGTGTACGTTTGAGCCTTACTCGCAAAGGAGTACATAGTACTACGTACGTTCGTACGTACTGGAGTATGTATGACTACGGGTAAATGCAAAGAACTCGGTCAAGTAAAAACTGTCATAGAGAGACGAGAAAAGCCGAGCCCAACGTCACGAATTTTGCCCCAGGATCCAATAAAAAATACGATTACGAATCGGAATGTACAGACCTTGAGAGAGGGAGTAGAGTGAGATAATATGTACCTGTGTGTGTCTGCTGTGCATTGTATTATATGGATATCGTGTGTGTATGTGTGTGCATGCACGTAGTAAAGTAGTATACTATAATACTACTGATACGTATAGGTATGTCCATATTACACTAATGCTCTGAGAGGGACTTTGTGAGTGAGTGAGTGAGACACTCTCGTGAAGATACATTGAAAGGACGAACGAGAAGAAGAAACTTCTATCATTCCATCTTCCTTAGCTACGATGTACTCCCATCAGCACACACAGAGTGGATCTCAACAGTCGAGTACACTTACACTACTACACAAAGCTATAGATTACAATAGAGCCTAGTGTGTAGTGGTGGTGGTGGTGGTGGTGGAGCAATGCAACGTATCAGATAGATAGATAATTTCACTAAATTCTTATTTTCAGTGGAACGTGTATTTTCTACTCTACGCAGTGCACGTTCATCTCTCTACTTTTTTTTACCTCACAATACCTCCCCATTGAATTCTATTGGATTCAATTCATACATAATCATCACTCTGTATTACATTCCTCACTTCACTCATTCGGTAATGTTGGCAATATGAACAGATACACTTTCTGTGTTGGAATTGTGAAATATTTTTACTAACATGTAAGAGCTACCAACTGCTAGAATTAAGTTTCGAAGGTTTTTCCTGTTCTCAACATCGTATCAAGTAGTAGTAGTAAATAGCATGTAGCTGTTCATTAATATTTCCTTTAGTGAAGTCACTGCGAGAGTGTAAATCTAAAATCTTTCACCTAAAGGACTCATCTTATTCATTCACAAATGCGTGCAACATCCTCTGTCGTGTGCGCAGTAAGTAAATCATGTTCATAAGGACTATTTTACACGTACGAGCTCAGCGTCTGGATTTCTCCTTTTATTTTAGTTCATTCAAAGCACCTATTACAGTCCAGTATTTCATTGAATGCTCTGTTCTGTCTGTACTACACTTAAAGAGCGCATGCAATTCACTCAGTAGTAGTCTCTCTACTAGCAAACACACACATCAGTCAATTGAAGAGTCAGCTTGGAGTTGTGTTCAGCAAAAGGCTCTCTTTAAACTCCCGTAGCAAACATAACATAAATTATCGTACACACAGTCACATAAATTTCAATAGATCAACAAAGCCCAGAGACCTGACTACAACCATTAGGCATGTCTTGTTCATCATCGGCAGCAGCTGAGCAAAATTATTTCCAAAACGACAATTCACGACGGAGAAACATAATCGAACTGAATCTGATCGAATAAACAGGGCAAGTAAATAGATGCGGAGCTATAAACTTGGTCGTCATACACCTGCTGTGAAGGCGGAGCGCTAATAATATCTCTAAAATCCAACATTCGAATAAAACTTTTGAATATTTTCTTTTAAGACTTGTTTTCTGCCCTCTGAATTCGATAGTAAACACGTACGTCGTGAAACTTAAAATCCCAGACTGGATTTTTACGGGGTTCACTACAAGACAGCACACTAATACAAGAACACGAACATAAGCAAATAAACTGTGACAATATCCTAGGTAGTTTATTTCTTCTTGAAAATTTTACATGTTCGTTAAAAGCTAGTGTGTGTACAACTCAGGGACGTCCACATTCAATTCACATACATGTACACATGTTTCATTACTTACAAACATAAAAAAGTGCGAGCACTGCACTAAGTAAATGAATTCACGTGGAAAACTAAAAAATCATTATTACTTGCTTGCTCGTTCAATTTCATGTAAAGTAAGGTAGCCAATGCTCACATTATATATCACATTAGCTTGTAGCATACCATCTTTAACTATTTTTGTTTCCTGTTTATTTTTTCCAAACTGGAGCTTCTCGTCCAGACAGCAAGTGGAACTGGTAGTAGCAGCTCATAATACACAGCCTTACTAACCATATCCATAACATAACTAGCCAACTATATTTATTCGTTTGCATTTCGGAACACGCAATGCAATTTTTACAGACCTTGAATGCTGCATTAAGCCAAGAACGAGTTCCCGTTCTTCATGTAATGGAAATACAGCGCATACAATGGAACTTTGATACATACACACAATACACAGTGGTAATTACGTACAGCAACCACACCGCAAAATGCAACGAGATGTTTCTTACCTTAGAATTACATTCCTTTGAATACTAAAACACAGAGCGCTAAGTAAGTAACATCAGGCGTAAATTAAAATTGAGCTGAATATGAGGGAAAGATGTAAGATTTGATATATACTTCCTCTCACTCTCTGTCTGCCTCTACTACATACATATATTAACTATATATTGTGCTGTACAACACTGTACTATACCAGTCCAATTCCAAATAGGTACATAAATACATCTCAACTTCGTATGCAGGCATCCAAGCCAGCCAGCCAAATAACACACTACTACACATTGTATTATAATATAAACATAGCAGACAGAGACGGCTCTCTTTTCCTCCAGTGCAATCCAGCGTACAGCTCACAACATGTGATTTATTTACTCGAAGCAAACTTATACGGCATAATCTCCATTGCATTCGGTAGTGGAATATAGTGAGGAGACATACATACATCGGTAGTATAGTTCCAGTTAAGAACCAGTAGACAAACGAAATGGGTAAGACTTGGCTTAACTTATTATTGTAGTAAAACAAGAGAGTCTGCTGGTCTCTTCCTCCCCTATCACTTTGACTATTTTACGTCTGCGATTCTATAACCGTCGCATTAGTATTCACATTTCCATTTTACATTCAGTTCAGGCCGAATATTAGTAGTGCATGTGTCTGCCTGGCTTGCTTGACTTGACTTACTTATCTTTAGTTTCCACT
>JABASC010003002.1:0-15522 GCA_019776185.1 Plutomurus gul
AATAAATGCAAATGTGAGTCGAGATCTCGCTGAAATCTCGAGATGAGCGACTACCTAGAATTGGAGACATATTTTAATGTGGTGAAGAAAAATTTCGTCGTTCATATAAATGAAAAAATTAAATTTTGGATTCCAAGTTTGATTGACATTGAATGACATTATTTTTTAAATTTTGTTCGATTTACTTGGTAGAATTTTTTTATAAATAAATGAAAAAAATGCATTTATTTCATTTCATTTCATTGCATTCCATTTCATGTCGTTTTGAAAAATGAAATGAAATGGTCCGATCACTAGTTTTTACAGTACATATTAATAAAATCATGGAGCTACTAAATATAAACAGCATTACTGTTGTCGCATAATGTTACAAGTTGAAATTTCTTGTTATCTTTAATGATTGTGAATGTGCATTTTAGCACACACGTCGTATGGTGACTCGTGTCTTCGTTGTGTACAAATCATTCTGGTTGCAACATTCTGTCACTTTCTTCAAAATGGTACCAATTATGCTCAAGACACATAATGCTATCCTAACAATCGAAGAAACTTTTGAGAAAGTTGTTAAATATCAACATTGTGTTCTTTTCATGTTTTTCTGTCTCTTCTTCCGCGACACAAAATATAAGGTAATTTTAGTGAATTTCGTACTGAAACCAGTGGCCAACTAAAAATTAAACCAATGTAGAACACTATATGCGGAAAAAAAGCATTTTACTGCTGTTGGAGTTGGGAATGACAATAGAATTGCTTATTTCATAATAAGCGGTGAAATACACGTCTAGGTATAGACATTTGTATCATCTTCTTCTTGAGGATCAGCGTTTGGGGTTGGTAAAGTTAACATGGTACATGGACGCTGCAATGAATTCTAATTATCACAATAAATAATTCCCGCTTCTGGTTTGTCTTAAATTTCATGGTGATATCAAAAGCTAATACTTTCAATACACGCAAGCCAGTACACAGTATACTGTGTACATAGTGTGGCTTGCGCGTGTATCATCTCTTTTAAGAGGATTCACCGTAAAATGCGTATTACATATTTAATACCCCTGGGGAGGTATTGTTTCAAGGCACATTTTTGGAGCGAAATGATGCAATTAGTCCCCACCTGGGGAGTAAACACGCCGTGGGGACTTACATTTTCCAGTGGAAAAATTTAAGTTTACTTCTAATTTATGATTACATTTACAATTTATTCCCTTTTTAAATGAACGTCTCGATTATACTTAGAGATGGATTTAATTAAATCCATCTCTTCTGCATCGGAGGGCAAAATGATGTAGTCGTGGAACTGTAGGTAGTAGGTGGTAGTGTGCTTGTACTTTGCTCAGTTGCCAAATTCTAGTTGGTCACTCAGACTCAGACTAGAAAAGGAAAAATAATACAAGCATAGCCAACGGCGACCGAGTTACCAAAAGTTGAGTATGTCGATTTGTATGTACAAAGTTTGGAACCTTGGAACCGCTTGTACAATGGGTCAATCCAAGCATCTTTTCCGAATGAAATAACAGTTTGTTGCTTAAATTAAAAAGTTTATTAAATCCCAGTTGACAAATATTGAAAACATAGACAAAAATCATAAGCGTTCCCAAGTGTGCAAATTTCAGTTTTCACTATGGAAAAACTCCTTTTTCTCTTCCTTCAAGCATTAATATTTGTATCATTTATATTGGTTGTGCTTTATTTTTAAGCAGTTATTTTTAATATTTATTTAATAAATGATGGCTTATTACATGAAATTTAGCTTCGAAAGAAATTAGTCTTGTCATTTACTAAATATATGAATACTGGAAAGTTTTTCTGCCTACTTTGTGCTACAAAAGTGAAATTATGATCAACCGACAACGTTGTTTCGCTGTGAATAGAGCTCGTCAGGACGGTTCTTAATTGATTGATTATTGCAAATTATTCAGAAAAACTTTCCTTTATTTAAAAACATCTTGTGCTGAAAACGGGGAATTTTAATTTGTATGAATACTGTCAACTGTTACAAATACATACTTTCTTCAATTCAACGTACAAAGTTAAGACTTCAGGTATGAATGCATTTAACATCATGAATCACAATTGCAAAAATACTTAAGTTACAGTTAAACTAATTATAAAAAATGGCATGCTTTCTTGTTAAAATCATCTAAAATATCCAATTTCAAATTGATATCTTCCATTGAGCAATTAGTAGGTGTAGGCTGAGTTAATTTTCTCCACTGCATCATCATATCGGTAGAATTGAGAGCGTAGGAATTGATCTAAACATAAATATTTTTTAAACATACTACAGTTTTGATTGCACAGAAAAATTCTACATTCAAAAATTAACATACAAAAAATAAATTGATTCAAATTCGACTAAACCTTTTGCTAAATATTTGGAATTTCGAATCAGACCTGTTCCTATATAAAATTTGATAAACTTTAATTATTTAGTATTTCAGAAATTTGTCGCTCTTACCGATCTCTGCAGCTGACAAGTTTCTTCACTCCTTCCGTAACCGATTAGTGGGGAATTTCGAGGGTATACTTTTAGCTGTCTCGGAATAAGTCCGGTCATGTAGGCATCGTCCATGTGAATAATTGGGATGGTCAGAGAACTGTGAAGAACTCGAGGAATAAGATCTGTGCTAAAGATGTAAGTGACTCCGCTTAAATAGCCTGGATACACATCCGGAAATAGCATGTAATGTGGAGTATAATATTTATTAAGCGATCGAATGGGTGGTGTCCCACAATACAAACATCCACTGCAATCACAAATTTGAAATAGTCAATCCAAGTTACGAATCTTAAACTAATGAATTTTTCATTTTGAAAACATGAGAGTTTCACCTAAAGCCATACACTTTATCATTAATAATTGAATTGTTAAATTGAATTGAATTGAACTTACACATAAAGAATACCAGGATTCCTTTCGATTAGACGCAAAGCCAAATCAACATTGATCAAGAAATCATCATCAGCTTTTAAAATAAATTTGGGGGGACTGCGTTCATGATCAGCGCATGTCAGGAAAGCCCATTTGTACATTGATAAATGACTCAGAGTTAGATTGTGGTAAGAATCAGCAAAGTCTTCCATAATGATGTCATCATAGTTTCTCAATTCTGTTTTTAGCTCAGTCTTTTGTAGATAAATAACAAACATTGCCGTATTTTAATTATTTTGAGAGAAAGAAATCATACAAATAAAAAAATCCCTTATTTTATAATATGTAAGAGTACCAGAATATTGAGATCATCAACTTTTCCCATAAGAAAAACTAATCTAACACCCTTTGGCTGAAGGTTGCTCGAGTTTCCGTAAGTTTCTCTGATGACTTTTCGATGCAAAAAATGATTTGGGGCGGAACTAATCATAATTAACATTTTAGTGGTGGGGTCGCAATATTCCAGCTGCTTTGTTACGTTCGCTCTTCCTGGAGAATAGTGAAACGTTTGGTAGTTTGAAAAATTCAGATAATCTCCCACTGAAAAAGATTTGTGCAGGCGCCAAGTCTCTAGTTCAGGATCGAAAATGTTCCACAACTGTCTCACTTCCAACGTTTCATTTTCTAATTTGTTTGCTGATACTTCGCTCATGTTTTTGCAATAGCAAACAGATTTGATATCATCATATGCATCCGGATATATGCAGAACTGATTCGGAAGTGGAGAAAGAGCACGAAATGGGGTAATTACTTCCAATTCCACGTCATCCACGTCTATTGGTGGAATCTGTTGTCGAATTTTCACCTCAAAGGGAATGCGACCTGGATCTGCAATGTATGAGATCAGATGATCGAAAAATTTCTCCGTTCTGTGCGTAATTGTGTGAGAATGCGTTTCCAAAGGATTCGACCACCATCGTATGCAATTTATTCTGTAAGCTTCCCCTGCTGACAGCACTATTTTATTCATCTCGTGCACAGCGAACACATTCAATTTTCGAATATTCAAGAAATATTCCACGTTCATAAGGGACTTTGAATCATTTGCACTTATGTTGTGGAAGTTCAGAAAAGTCTGAAGGTGAGTGTAATTTATTGCTTCTGAAATAAAGAAAGAGGACCACGATAACATTCATTGTAAATCAATTTGTTCGAATTAAATTTTATCTGAAATATTGTTACCTAATTTATTTGAAATGGCAAGATTATCCGTTCTGGCCACCAAGCCGAACTCGTTCATCACACCCAGAAGGGTCACCAGGATGACAATGGCGAAAAGTAATTTACGTTTGATAACTGTAAAAGGATACCGAAAAATAAATGCTCGTATCTTAAAGTGCAAAGCAGAGCACACTATATAACCAACGTGGAACATTGTCGTTTAAAACCGTGCGTAATGTTGATGTGAGAAAAATAGACTCCCCGGATTAAATTAATTCAATGCTCAATTATATAACCGAGTTATATTAATAACGCGTGGACTATGTACAACTTGGTACTGCACTAATATAATAAAAACTTATCCAATATTTACAGCGAAAGAAATAATTGCATTATTTGTCTCTGCAAGATTTATTGGTAGGTGCCACTCTTACCGGTA
Organism: Plutomurus gul; assembly: GCA_019776185.1. Taxonomy (NCBI): domain Eukaryota; kingdom Metazoa; phylum Arthropoda; class Collembola; order Entomobryomorpha; family Tomoceridae; genus Plutomurus; species Plutomurus gul. The sequence continues at coordinate 4,533 of JABASC010003002.1, forward strand.
AAATGTAGGTTGATCAGTAGGATTTTCTGATATTTGTTAGTCATGTTGTCGGAAAGTTTTATTGCAACAGGTGGACAGATCCCGTGCGTACAGATTAAATTTTACAGCCGTATTATGTAAGGTCTGCTTGCATTAAATATTTTTTACTAGATAAGTACGACTGGAGAGATGAAAATATTTTCGATCCAATCACTTTGTTTAACAATAGAAAACAGTAGAAACTTCACATGATTTTGCTTTCCATTACGGCTTGCGACTGATTGTGAGTTGTATGAATATGTCTCCAAAACTATCTTCGATGGAATTGAATTGAATTAAGGTTTGTATTTGTCAAATGAACTGTCTACAATTTCCCTTTAACATACCTTTTAATTCCTCTTAACTGATAAATTGTCTTATACATTCTATAATATAAAATGTAGTAACTCCTTCAAACGTTGAACATAAATAAATGGGTAGTATCGGTAACTTTCAATTTTTCTTCACACACAACGTGGTCCAAGGTTAAGGCAACAGGCTAATTCAGAGCTTCTTCCTTTAGGCCAGACAAAGGAAGTTTTCTTAGCATCCCTACAGTTAATGTCGATGGGTAGTTTTCGGTATAGGTAGGGCACGTCTGCAGTAGTTTTGGGCGAAGGTAGCGGTCAACAACCGAGGACCACTTACAATTAGTGAAAGACATTCGTCATTCTGCACCTGGGAAGTACATTCGCATACCTGGTTATTTTAGGATAGCTATATGTATATTCATACAACACCTTTCTCTTTCAATATTTACATTAACAGTTCCTTTAGAGAGGAATGGCAGACAACAGTATTATTATTACAACGAAAAAACCATTTATTTTTATTTAAGGACATTGTACCAGGGGTGATCCATAAAAGGCGTCCGCAATTTTTGGCCAATTTTTGACCCCCTCTCCCCTAGTCCGCAGAAACATGGCCGCCCACCATGTTATAAGGTATACCTTGTCCGAAAACCTCAGACCCCCTGCCCCCTACACCTACGGACGTCTTTTATGGATCACCCCCCAACAGGTATGTGAACACCGAATACACATGATGTACAAATATGTTGTATTCATAATAGGAACATATTTACGTATTATAACTTAAAGGTAGGGAATAGTAAAGTACATGTACATTAAAATATGGATTTTAATACCATTCAATTTTCGATAAGAATATTTCCTGAAGAAGATATACGTTGAATATCGAAAGCTCGAAAGATAATAAAGATTCTGCTATATAAAAATGTTTACCTCGCGTGTCAATAGCCTAACCAATTATAACCAATTCCGAGGTTGGCAAAGCCTTAACTTAAATTTGTACATATAGTTTCGTTGTTTTTATGTTGTATTTACTTATTTGAGTGAGTACCTACTAGTGTGTTTAGTATAATTGCGAAAAATAAATATAAATATTGCGATGCTTATTGCTCCTATTTGTTTGTGTAGTAGTAATAGCACAGTCGATGAAGGAATTATAATTAATTGCCTTATCAAATTGCATTGCAACTAACAAAAATTCAAACGTTTTAAGTTTAGTCTTTTTTGTAAAAATGTCAGAGAATTATAAAAATTAATAACCTAGATATATAGTTTGATTAATGAAACTATTTGGAATGGTGTCTCGTATCTGTGAGATATGTTTAAAATGATCAAATTCAATATTCATCATTTTTGAAATTTTTGTGTGGTAACAAGTGTCCTCTATTTGTAGTACAAGGTTGACATAAGGGTTTCGGATAGCATTAATCTACTGGAATTAATTGAAAAATTTAATTCTACTATACCCAGTGTGAAATTTATTGGAAATTTTCATCGTATTGGAAAAAATTATAATTTTTTAGAAACTGATAGATTTCGATTTCTCACTCGAACATTTTTTTATTACAGTTAACACAACCTAGCTTATGTGCTGCTTTCGTTAAAATCAGAAATACTTGAATTCTGCATTAAATGACAGGTCGGGTTTACAAGAGGTTCAAATTAGAAAGGTGAAAAAGTAAATTATATAATGCTACGTAGACTTAATCAAGTTGTAATAAAGAATAGTGCTGTTAACAATACCCTTGAAAATAATTAATTCCATTTGGTGCCATCAATTTATTTCACCTTACCGAAATTAATATGTGAAAACTGTAATATACAAAACCTTGGTTGACTTCCCCAAGTTCATGTAGGTTTATGCGTTTGGTTTATATATGCTACATTGAATTGGCATTGACATTCGCATAGGGAGTTCCCAATTTCCAAAATTTATTTTCTCGTGTGAAAATATTTTAATCCACGAAACGAGCACTCGTTGGTAAAGGAAAAGGAATTAAAATATAAAATATTACTTTCAGTGGCGGTTCTAGAAATTTTTCAAGGGGACGAGACGAAGAACGGCAAACTGGTGACTCAAAAGTTTCAAGAAAATCACATTTTAAGGGACATTTTACGCATTTGATTTTACTTTTTTCTTTAAAAATTCTCAAGGGGCGCCCCTTCGCCCCCTGGACCCCCTGAATATGGTGTGCGTTCAGTAACTACCTTTCTCTATGCCATAAGCTATAGTATATTCGAGTGGAAGGTATTTTAACAACTAATCATTATATATTGGTGTAGGGCTTTGACCGAAGAACTATTTTTAATCAACGTGGTCGTCGAACCGTACAAATATTAAACGGTTTACATTGAATGTCGTAGTGCACAGCATGTTGTCCCGGGTAGTATCAATACTACCCGGGTTTGGTTACCCTGGATTAATTTACTGAATTAATTCGTCGATATGGTTTAAAATACGTACATATTTGTATATAAATAGTTTTACAAGTTTTTCATAATTCATTTATGTATGTTTAAAATGTAAAAATATGTAAAATACACAGCACAATCTTAAGGTGCTTCCTAACATTTGTTAATGATTTATAATTTTAGTTCCTTAGAATAGAATAGATTGTGCATTCGAAGGAATTCGAATATATCGATGCCGTTTAATGACACGTCGTAAATAATTAATATAATTAATTCAATGTACTTACAATTACAAATAAATATTTGGGATTTATACATATCAAAATCGTAAAGTTTATTGGCCTCTTGCACATTTATACATATTCTATAGGAAATTAGGATAGGAATCGTATTCACTTTATCCTCGATAAGCCTTAAAGGTATAGGGGGTCTAACAAACGATGTCATCACTGGTTTTTGCAATTTTTTATGTTTAAGGTTGCCGTCGAGAACATGCATTAGTTTTAGCTTCGTGTCGCAGCTTAAAGATTGTTATCATGGGTGGATGATCCCTAAGATCATGAATTAAAGACGTCTGCAAAATTGGTCGATTTTTGGACACCCTCACCCCTTTGTCTTCAAAGAATGGCCGCTGCTCAATGGTATTATGGGTACACCCTTGTAAGTCTGCAAATTCTCAGACCCCCCTTAAATTGCCCTTTCACTCTGATCAAAATATGTAGTGGTGATGCCGCCTTATAGGGGGCATTGGTTTGACAATTGCTTATCGTTGATGATCGTGGGTCGAAAAATTCCTATTTGACGTCATTAATGTGTGCTCCCTTGCGACCGTGCAAATCGAATGCAAATCAATGCTGTTAGAATGGAGCTGATCGTAACTCCTAAACTTTCTGCAATCGACACCAATCACATCAGCATTATCGAAACGTTAAGAGATTTAACCTCAAAAATAACTCGATAACAAAATGCAACTTACAAACTGTTCCTGCTATTTGTGGGAATAATTACTACTCCAATATTTTTTAAAGCTTAAAGAATTCAACGGCAACAACATTGCAGTCCACAAAAATTAATATTGGCTCGGAACTGGCAGGGCGGGGATTATCCTGTTGAACTCTAAAAAATGTTGCGACAATTGTCACACGCTTGGTTTCAATACATGCCAAGTGCATTCTTGATAGAAATGTCAATGTGACCACAAGTAGTCTCAACAACTCACTAAGTATATACCAGACTACAAACAAATTTTATGATGCACTTAGCTACATTGCAGAGACCCATTGTGTGGCTGAAGCTACTACTATGTACTGCCTGATGACACGCATACAATACATGCAGAAACTACAATAAATAAATTAAACGACAAAAAGTAAAAACTGATAAACAAAATTATTTGTTTCGTCAGAATGCAAATACTTTTTGAATGCAGGTGGTTTCTGGTTGTGTACTACATAGTGCACAATAAAGCATGTATTTATTTTACTAATACATAGATGACCAATAATTGTGGAAATTCCCACTGATGTGTTTTTGCATCTACCACAATTAATTACGCAATTGACTAAATATACAACCAAAATAGACACTGATGTTTCCATAAAGGAAAGGGGAAATAAAAAATTGTAGACAAGTAGGTAGTTTATGTATGTATGTTATTGTTAGTCACTCTTTAAATATATTGTAACAAAGATGTTGTTGATAAAGTATAAATTGTGAATTCATTAAATTCAACACTTCGAGGTTGTGTAACAATGACTATGGCATCATTAAATCTCTGCTGTAATATAAATAATTCTGCATTACTCAGTATTGCGTACAAAAAACTTGTACAGCACCCCAGGCAGTTTATATAAGTTTTAGCTGCAAGATCATCCCTCTGCGTGCAAATTATGATACCAAACCACCACCACAGGATGTAATGATGTAAAGTTGCGTATAGCCTTGTTGTATGCACGCACTCAAATCCAACCTCAACATTATTGACAATGCACTTGAACCCACAGACTGTGTACATACTCGGACAACTGCAGATTTCACAGAAACATCTCTCCACCTTCTCATTACGGGAATAGATGCAGTAATAATAATATTAGCACCTTACGGTATAAATAAGATCGCTGAGCGTGAATTACACATCTTCGTGCTACTGCTAACAGTATTTATTCGATAGACTGTATTGTAGCAAGTGTATAGCAATGTAAGGAAAATAGTGAAATTGTAGAAGAATTTTACAATAATTATTTGATTTATTAACTGCTCTGATGGAAAATGATGAGCAAATTCATCCTGCTCGGAATTTTCTATGGAATACCAATATTAGTGCCCCTCTTAGGATTTCTAAATTACTACACGGACTACTGTAAAAGTATATTATTCGACACAAACTCCCATGAGCCATTTGATTTTATCATTGGTAAGCCTCAATTAAATTATACAAAATATTTATTAATAAATATCAAATTATTTAATTAGTTAATTTTGTTATACATTTAAGTGGGAGCCGGTTCTGGTGGTTCCGTTGTCGCTGAGAGACTGTCCAAAAATTACAGGGTACTTTTATTGGAAGCGGGAGGTGACCCTTCTTTTCTAAATTCAATCCCTGGATTAACTATTGACTTGTTAGGACATTCAGCTAATGATTGGCTGTATGAAACAGTTCCCCAAAAACACGCTTGTTATGCATTCGAAAATAATGTGAGCAGTTGTTACACATATAGTACTATATAATTATTGATTAATTAGCAGTGAATGACCCTGTGTTTTAATTGGATAAATAGTGGAAATTTCCTTTTTAGGCATCGCAATGGCCGCGTGGGCGAATGCTTGGGGGTTCGAGCTCACTGAACTACATGTAAACCACATGTAACTATAGAATTTATTTGTGTATTTTACCGTGGTAAAATGTTTGTTCTAACATAATAGGTTTTATTTGAGAGGACATCCGTTGGATTATGCCAACTGGGCAAACATCACGAATGATGACGGATGGAGATATGAAAATCTGATTCCCTATTTTAAAAAATCTGTTGCCAGCTACAATGGAAAATCCAAAGAAAATAGTAGGCTCTTTTTTTAAATCCCTTTTTGCTGCAAATTCAATTTCAGACTTCATTTTTAACTCAGGAGAATTACGAATGATTATAATTCATAATGTGTGAATACCACAGTGCAACATCACGGTGAATCGCCGTACGGGTTCTTGCACGTGGAGAGTCGTGAATGGAATCCTTTGTATAAGGAATTCATAGCTGCGGGCAAGGAAGCCTTTGGGCTTGACGAGGTGGATGTTAATGGCCCTCAGACTTCAGGTTAGACGTAATTCAACCTGATTGTGTTCTTCATACAAGTTGCAGTGAATTGAAACAATATTTCCCAAATAATTGTATATTTTTATTATCATTAAAGGTTCAGGATTCTTCCTCATTTTACATTCTTATTTTGTGTTAGTACAGGTCTAGGCATAATCGAGCTAACACAGAAGAGAGGGAGAAGATGGGGAACTTATGCCAGTCTTTTAAAAAGCAGAGTCAACGACAACAATTTACGAATTATTCGATATTCTCAGGCCATCAAGGTAAATTTGATAAAAATTCAACTAAAACAATAAGTCACCACAAAATAGCAATAAAAATTATTTTATTTGTCTAAGTAATTTGTTAATACAATTATTATAAATGTAAATTTAAATGAAAATTGTTGGCTAACAATGTCTGAAAAAATAGAGGTTTATATTACACAATTATTGGGGAGATGAAATTATTCATTAAGAATTATACACGCTAGAGGATTAATAATACATTAATAATAATAATTGACTTTATTCAAAGCACCTCAAGAACATTGTTGAGAAGTTTCGCGTGAAGACAATATACATGGTACATAGATATCATAGGTAAATGAGATGATGACATTATGATCCTGTTCATGAGAACTACGTATAGTCGTGAGAACTTCATGCGAACTTTTCAACTACATGCGTACTACAAGTTAGAACAAATAGAGAGTGAGGTTATTCATATGAAATTAATTTAAAGTACTCACGTAAAACCAAGTTATATAATTCACTTGTGGTTTGAAGAGACTGTAAATATAGCAAAGTAGTATATTGAAGGTGTGGAGTATGGACGCATTCATATACAAATTTTGTGACAATGAACTGGAATCGTTACTTGTAAATTACGCGTTAACGAGTCCGTTTCCAGCGATTTGGACTTGATCTTTAGGAAATGTATGTACAAGTAAATAATTATATTTTATGCAATCAGATAAAAATTAGTTCAAACGGGCGGGCAGAAGGTGTGTGGTATTTACAACATGGCAAGAAAAAATTTGCTGCAGCATCCAAAGAAATTATTCTTAGCGCTGGAAGTATCGACTCGCCCAAATTGCTTCAACTATCAGGAATCGGACCAAAGCAAAGACTGCTCGCTCTCGGTGTTAGTAAAATCTCATCTTTTGAACCACTTTTTCTTTCATGAGAATACTTTTGGCATTTTGTTGGGGAGGAGAATTATTTTTATTTGTAATTTCTGAAGATTAAACCAAAGATTGACTTGCCTGTGGGACTAAATCTTCAGGATCATGTCATGGTAAGAATACTTTCAAACGGTAATTCAGTAATGCTGACGTGATTTTCAAACCCTCCCCCTACGGGACGTACAGCAGGTTACACACTTAAAGGGCGTCAGCGGTATATTTAATTTCTCAAGTACTTACCTGACGTATGAGATGACGCCATTAATTGCACACTATAAAATTCAAAGTCATGTCAAAATGTACATAAATATAAAGATGGATCATCATTTGAAAACAAATCTGTTGATGTTACAACTTTTTCAAAAATCTTTCTAGGCCATAGTTATTCCGTTTATTGTCAACAAGTCTGTGTCTTTCGTACCAGACAGAGACCTAGGAATAGGCGCTCTCTTAGATTACGCATTCCGAGGAGAAGGTATTTCTTCAATAATAAAATTATGAGAGCACAATTATAAAACCTGTTTGTACTTAAACTGGAATGACTTATAATTTCTGATTTAATATCGACTTTTTAAAACCAGGACCGCTGACAGTGCCTAACGGAATAATTGCACAGGGATTTCTCTCTTCAAAATCCGTAAGGGATTCTGGTGTTGATTGGCCAGATATCCAATTGTACTTTACACCTGTGGGCATCTACCACACTCTCTCCGGTATAATTGAGAGAGCAGGGAAACTCAACCCGGAATTCTCTGCTCGCACACTCACACCACATGTTGGAAGAGACAGTCTTTTCATTTCGGCCGCACTGGTTCGACCCAAAAGTGTTGGAGAAGTATTCATCAAAGACAAAAATCCATTGTCAGCACCGCTAATTGACCCGCGATATTTGCATCACCCCGATGATATTAAAGTCCTAGTAGAAGGTTTATTGCCGTCTCAACGAGAATAATATTTTTAAATAAGTTTTCTGAAAATTGACTTTTTTCTCTTCCCAGGAGTCAAAATTGCTGTGAAACTGCTGGAAGAAACGAAGCCATTCAAAAATCTCGATGCGCATCTACCTCGTGTCCCGATCCCGGGATGTACAATGTTCCCAATGCTTAGTGATGGTTATTGGGAGTGCTACATACGACATTTGCTGCAAACCGTATGGCACCCAGTAGGAACCTGTAGAATGGGAGCATCCAATGACCAAAAAACCGTGGTCGATTCGAAATTAAGGTAGCACTTGCAACAAAATGTTTTATTAAATAGTACTTTAAATAAATAAATATTTTGATTTTCATAGGGTTCTCAAAACTATTGGTCTACGCGTGATAGATGCATCCGTAATGCCTGTTATCATTAATGCCAACACAAATGCTCCGACGATTATGATAGCGGAAAAGGGAGCAGATTTCATCAGGGAATACTGGTCTCAACAATTCGCTGTTTGTGATAAACTAGAGTCTATTCTACTTGGCGACCTGCACCGAACGAAATGTTATTACTCAAGAAAAACATGATTACTGTACCTAAAACAATCAATGCATTATGTCTTCACTATCACTAAAAGCCACTACAACAATTTTTGCCTTGAATAAAGCTCTCTTTTAAACTTTAATTCCTATTAGAAGAATTTGACACAAATAATTCACTCTAATCGTGAGATAGCATTATGTATATCTTTTTAGTATCTCATTACATAATGTATTGACTACCTATATTATTCAATAAAAGCTTTCAGCGTCGCAAAAAGCCGGCCGCCTGCCAAAGTGGTGGATTTTTATATTTTCTACAAAAAAATCTATGCATAATGCTGGTAAGTTAACAGATTTCGAAACATAACCTTATCCATATAATCTTAAACGTACAGCCTCCATTTTCACAAAGCAAGTGGTGACACCCTATTTTATTAAATTGTAGTTTTAATAATTTATCACAATATGCTGCAAAGAAAAAGGTTGCGAAACCATAATAAACCAATATTACAAATTCACTGTTATTATTTCTACTTTCAAACTTAAATACTGCTAAAATATTATAGTTTAAATGACTGATTGATCAATACAATGGTTTATTATGTGCACAAACATTTGTTTTTAGGACACTTTTTCTGTGGGTAGATATTACAATTGTCTTGGCAGTATAAATCAGATCCGGTGACATTCTTAAAGAGTCCGATTGCTTCACAATTAGTAATACATCGGCATTTGTCTTTTGGACACCGCGGGGGGTACTTCAAACAGTTGAATTGACACCAATCGTCGATTTCTGGAACTCTATGTTTGCCGAAGCCAATGCAAATTTGCCCCCTGAACGATTTTAAGAGTAATTTATCACTGATATCAATGTCGTCGTTTCAGTATTAATTAGACTAAAAACGCACCTTATAACGAATGATTCCATAGGTGCCGCTCCAATAATGGCATAGTCTTTGTTGTACGGTAGGCTAGGATTTTTATTTCGACTTGAATTTTTGTAAAACAGTGAGCGTGCCATTTTTATGTCCTCGTCTTCCTCGTCTTCGATTGGATCAAAAACTGAAATATCTGCACAATTTTTAAAAACATTTTGGGGTCCACAGCCCATGGCTTCACCTCCGTTAAGACATGTCCCCCAATTGTTTCCTATTAACATTGTGAAACAATTAAGTTATTTTAAATTGATTTCATTGATTCATACAAACAATTATATAGGTTAGTTTTACAAACAAAGGTTTACCCGTCCGATAAGTCCACTGAAGAACGCAATTGCGACATGGAGGCATTTTCTTTGGTAGTTGCAATCGTAAATTATAAATTTTACTTTCCGTGCCCTTTACTAAATAATATTTATCCAACCGTCCGTCTTTAAGAACGAAAGGTACAGGAGACCTATATAATAAACATAAAATTAATAAAATCGTATAACACGGATCATTTTGAAGAAAGACAATAAATGAAAGAATAAGGCAATAAATTGACTTAGCAAATTAAAATCGGGAACAGTTAAAATCTCTCATTATTGAAAAAACATGTATATGTTTTTTCATGATTATAATTAGTTTATATTTGCTATTAAATTTGTAAAAAAAAATTTTGTTTTCCTTCTTTTATTTGTTGGATCAGACACATACATCGAAATAAATTAAGTTTTTGAATTACCTGTCAAGACAAGCTTGAGTGACATCTACACGCGAATTTTTCTGAGGACATATTGCAAACTCAAACCTACCCTTTTGATTTGCGGTCAACTCCACCGAAACGTCAATTATCTGCAACAGAGAATTAGTGCATTATGAAATAAAATAAACCGTAACTGAATTCTATATGAATGCTCTACTCACAACAAATCTTATTTTAATTATTAACAATAAAAGATGAAAGAGTAGATTGGAAAAGGTTTAAATAAGCCATGATTTCAATACTAACTAATAATAAGGAAAAATTTATGTTTTTACCTCTCCTGTAATGTATTTTCGGGTTACAATGCGGTTTCCATACATTCCTCCTATTTCATGGGGACGAGGTGGTTTCAAAGAAAAGCTATCACCGCACACACCACATTGTCCGTTATTTTTAGCCATTTCTGTTCCCATCCAAAAGAAACGTGTCTCATACGAATTTACCTACCCAATAATTGTGTTTAATTTTGAAAGTCTCACCACTCATTCCCCCACAGAATAATTGATTATCGTCATAATTGACTGGGTTAGCATAGCCGTATCTCCACATCGAATTGCGCGCCGGGGGTACCTAGTAAAATAAACTTTTAAAAGTATATAAATAAAATTCTACAAAGTATTTTCC
>JABASC010003003.1:0-15516 GCA_019776185.1 Plutomurus gul
CAATTTATTTAATGTTGCATTGCACTTTGCATTTGTTAAGATTTGCAATGCAACATGTACAAAGTGCTCCTCTTCCATCGGAAGGGAGTCACGCAAAAGCCCACAGGTTTTACATTACAGATCCTTTCAATGAGTTAGCTCTTGTTTTAAGAACAGTCCTAGACATAAAGATCAAAACACTACCAAACAGTTGATTTCAACTTTCTACGAAAATCATCCCAATTACCTATGTAATTGATACATACTGAACCTACGTTGACCGAAATATTTCGTTCTGTCTAACTATGTATTGTATAAAAATTTAGTGTAAAGCTAAACCATATTACAATGGCAAAAACTGAAAAGTAGTTGAAAATAACTCTCTCGTACTCCACTAAAATTTCAGGCAGTTGAAAACAACTGCTTGGTGGCAGATGGCAGTTGTTCTGGCCTGATATTTGGGACTGAGGAACCTTGACATACCACATACATAATTTGAGATTAGACGGATCTATGTGTGGTTTCTGTTGTACTACAACCGTAATGACTAATGACAAACGAAATCGAACACATTGTTTCCGGTTTAATTTCCGGAATTATTTCACTGTTTAAATGCGTCTCTTTTAACAGTCCAATGTTTTAGTACAGCTAACTGTAGATGTTATTTTGAGTATACATTAAATGTGATGGAACTCATGAAACCATTTTATTGACATAATGTTAATTAGAGTATACATGCTTTTTATTATATTTACTGGAAGCAGAGTTTTCTACGTGTCATGACAAGATTGTCATTGGTATCTACTCATCTTCCAAAATAAAATGAGAGGATTCGCTAACACCACTTTAACATTGATAAGTGGAGTTTGATAGTAGCCCTCACGACACAATGTTTTAATTACATTTAGTACTTTGACCTTTGGTATATTGTATTATATTAAACATAAAATTCTTAAATGCTTACATTTATTAAACAGAACCTGAATCGAAAAGAATGGCATCATTAAGCGATCCTTTCGGGGCACAGTTAGCAGCGATGAGGAGTAGTAATCCTGGCTCGACAGGAACTTCGAATTTCGCCTTTCCCATGGGTATGGGCATCAGTGGCAGCGGAAAAGCATGCACAGAGGAAGTCCACATACCAGACGGGCTTGTCGGCTTAAGTAAGAGCAAGTGCTAATTACTTCTATTTTATTGCTACTCTTTTACGGCTTTGCATGATCGTTAGTATTATTTTGTTAATTAATAATTAATCCAACACAATCGGTACATGTAGCTCTCGCACTTTTGTATTTCCACTGATCTGACCTTTTCACCCTTTAATTTTATTATTAAAATTTAGAACATATAGAAACCTGCCTTGTGAACTTGTCATACTCTCAAAGTAGCCCATTTTGATTTTCAAACTATACTTACTCGTATTCATTGTAAAGCATAACAATCGTAGCAATTGGAATTTGTTTAGTATGTAGAATGTGGCAATTTTTTTATATGATTTTATTGTCTCTTATTAATCATTGCGATTATTTTTCTGCTCAAACCATTGTTAAAAGGATAGGAATGGCAAGCATATATGCATCTGCCAGATGTTTTTATTAAGTTGTTTTCCCTACGAATGATCTTTAGTAATTGGACGTGGTGGAGAACAAGTGTCCCGAATTCAAGCAGAGACTGGATGTAAAGTACAAGTGGCACCAGATAATGGGACGGGAAAAGATCGCTCTTGTTATCTACAAGGAACAAAAGAATCAATCGAGTAAGTTGCTAATTGCTACACTTGTTTACTTTTTATATCGTAAGTCTCATTTTAGTTCATACTCTTTGTTACAATTTTCAGACGAGCAAAAGACTTAATTATGGAAATAGTGAGTTCGAAAAGTCATGAGCTAGGCAGAGTAGGGAGTGCTCCCTCAGTTGGAGTTGGAAATGCCCCTGGGGTTGTTGCCAAAGGGGGCGGCACAACTTCGGTAAGTAATCTTACATTTTTCCTCCAGAAATGCTACTAAAAGGTTTGAATACCAAGAGGGAGTTTATATTTGCTGTGATTTTTTTTCAGATTGAAATGACAATTCCCGGAGCCAAAGTGGGACTTATAATAGGAAAAGGCGGTGAAACCATTAGGTCGCTTCAAGACAAATCCGGAACGAAAATGTACATCCTACAAGACAACATGTTTGAAGAGTGCGACAAGCCCTTAAGGATAGTCGGCGAACCTGATTTGGTTGAACATGCTCGACAACTAGTTTTTGACTTGATTACGGAAACGCCTCCAAAGCCAGACTTTTTCAAGTCTAAAAATGAGTACGGCGGAGGGGGAGGTGGACCTGGACTAGGTTCCGGAGGTGGAGGGGGCGGCGGTGGCGGTGGAGGAGGATTTGGTGGTCCTGGAATGGAAACAATGAGATTTCCTGTGCCGAAAATATCTGTAGGCCTTATTATTGGTAAGGGGGGAGAGATGATCAAACGAATTCAAATGGAGACCGGCGCTAAAGTTCAATTCGACCCGATCAATTCCAATTTGGGTGATATGGACGAACAGCTGGCCATCATTACTGGAAAACAAGATCAAATTCGACAGGCACAGTTACGGATAGAAGATTTGGTTGAGACTGCGCTCCACGGTGGAAAGCCTGGTGAAGGTGGACCTCCGGGTGGTGGTGGTGGAGGTGGGGGTGGCGGGGGTGGGGGTGCAGGCAGAGGTGGCCCCATGGGAAGACATAATGACAGACATGAAAATAATTGGCAAGATCGTGGAGGACAAGGTGGAGGTGGAGGTCATCATGGTGGGAATAAGCCTCGGGATTTTGAAGAAGAAAGAATGCCGGTTCCTGTTGGTAGAGTTGGAATGGTAATTGGGAAAGGCGGAGAAACGATACGTTCTATTAACCAACAGTCTGGAGCTCACTGTGAAATTGACCGAAATGGACCTTCAGATGGGCCAGAAAGAATATTCCTCATTCGTGGCAACCGTCAACAAATAGAACACGCCAAGGATCTTATTATGGAAAAAGTTAATACTCTCCCACCCAAGGTGTCTATTCTTTCCTAATTAGTTTAGTGTAAATTGTTTTAATTTACACTAATAATAAATTAGTAAAGATGCAACTTATGTAATCAGATTACTATAAACATTAGAATACTAGAATAAATCGAATGTCGGTTGTAATGAGTTTTCGTTTTCATTTCAGCAAGGACAAAGAGATCGTGGTCCAGGCGGTCATCATCATGGTGGTGGTGATCCGTATGGGGGTGGAGGGGGTCAAGGTGGTTGGGGTGGACATTACGGAGGTGGTGGTCAAGGTCAACAACAATGGGGGCAGCCACCAAATGATCCATCGAAAATGGGAGATGCCAGTGCTCAATGGGCAGCTTACTACGCGCAATACTACGGTCAAGCTCAGCAGTCAGCTCCTGCCCAACAAGGTAACCACAAGTTTTACAAACACGGTGGAAGACGCACATGCAGTAGTATGTAGTACATAGATTTCGTGACAATGATAATAATTAAACCAAACATCAATGATTACATAATCTGGTACGTCATGTATCACGTAAATGCAAAAAAAATCACACATCGCTCCATCATTATAATAAACTGTAGGAGGTGGAGCACCTGGTCAACAAGCGGATTATACGCAGCAATGGATCGAGTACTTGAGAGCTCAGGGACAACACCAACAAGCTGACATGTTGGAACAGCAAATGAAGGCTAGTAAAGGAGGTGGGGATTCGAATCCGGCTCCACCAGGCGCATCGGCCCCTGTACCTCCTGGAACAAATCCGCCAGCACCTGGTACAGGTGCCACAAGTAATGGACAACCACCTGGTGGCCAAAATGGTCAGTCTGTTGATTACAGTCAACAATGGGCCGACCACTACAGAAGTATGGGGAAAATTCAAGAAGCTGAGGCAATTGAAAACTACATTAAAGCACAAAAGGTTTGGATGCATAATTAATGTAATGTAAAGAAAGAAAATCCTAATAAGGATTTACAATGGTCAGCAGGGTGGAGCACAAGGCCAACCGACAGCTCCTGGTGCTGGAGCGCAACCCGGTGGACCACCTGGAGGTCAACAAGGGTACCCCGGAGGATATCCAGGATACTATAATTACGGGTGAGCCAATTCAAAATTAATGATAGAAAATAAGTGTTCAGTATTACTACATCATTAGATATACAGATTAAAACTTTATTTCAATCTCTACATATTAATTGGTACAATACATTTTAAATATACACTGAATACCGTCCGTAAAACAATACATTAAAAATTTATATATTGAACACAGTCTCACCTAATAGGAAATAACAAAACTAAATAGGAAACGTTTTGTGTGACGGTATCCATTTGTCCACTGTACCAGAAAATATCTTCCTTCTCAGTAATAGCCTCTCTGACAGTTAGTGGCTCCCTCCTACAACAACAAATTTCTTTGCTGTAATATTAATTTTTATGAAAAATATAAACATTAAATTGTAAAAGTTATTTTACTTATTCTTGCTGTTTTGTTTCAATGACAAAAATGTCGTAAACTGTGGCATTCATTGACGGAAGCATTTTTTGGTGTCGGATAAGCTCATAACTCATGGCAAAAGATTCCTCGTATCCTATTATTTCGCATTTGTGTTGAACACAAGATGCCAGTTCTGCTTGGTTCCTTTTGGCCTCTGCATTCTTCATTTGCCCATCTCTTTTCTTTTTATTTTATTCCTTGTTGCTAGAATGGTGACTGAAGTAGTTGTCTACCAGATCTCTATCTGTTTTAACTATCCCTTTGGTTCTACCTGGACAATTAGGGTCAAAACATTTAAAATTCCCGTTAGGTAACTGTAAAAGATTTCTGCCACGCAAAGCCAGCCTTTTCTTCCTGAAGTATGCACTATATTGTGTGCAGACATACGACAATTGATGTGTTAGTAAATAATTGAAAAATAAACTTGATAATGTTGACGAATCGCTATTCTCATTCATTTTTATTTATGTGTCTTGTCTGACCCCAACAGCATCACAGTGAACCGTTGATTTCCTATCGAATTAGTGATTGAAATCTGTCTTGCGAGTTTGATCAAATCGGCCAGTTAATTTCAAATGTTTTGTAATACGCATTGAACAGAAATCATTGGCATACATTTCATGTGTACACAAAGGGAACAAAGGATGGATATGGCTCATCTTTGCATATACTTAAGGCCTCCTCTCAGCTGAAGGTTTCAATTAGCATAAAGTGATTAGTGTGAGTAGTACGCGTATGTAGTGTGCGTACTGTTGACTGTGTCTACAACGAATCATAATAAATTCTATAAGAAAGTTTATAATTCTAATTTCAACCCCTATGTCCAGAGTCGGAGTAACAAATGGATTTTAATATTTAAAATATATTAATTAAATCAACACAATTCTTAATTAATCTTTGATTTAGTTACAACTATCCGGGCTATGGATACCCGGGTGGACCTGGCGGAGGGGGACCTGGAGGAATGCCCAATTCCGCTAATGGAACAGCACCCCCTGGAACGGCTCCACCCCCACCAGGAGAGGGAGATAAATGAAGTCCCCAACTAGACTACTAACCTTAAACAATTCATCTATAAGACATACACGGAAACAAAGAAACGACACGTCGATTCTCGGGTAAGTTTTTCGCTTTTTATTTGAACGGGGATCCTGATCCAAAATCACTTGTCAAGAATCCATTTTTTTGACGTGATTTGGATCAATACATAAAATTCAGACATTAAGATTCCAATGAGGAGATTTATTGTGATATTAGGCTGTAGAACTTGAGATGAGATTTATGTTTGCGTAATTTGTGCAACGATATTGTACCTGCGTTTGTATATTGTTTTTAGGACAAAAACTGTGTTCATTGTTCATTATTGAATGTGAATGTGTTCAGAAAATATGATATGATATCGAAAACAGATTTTAGAATTACTTACCTATCTACTTAGCATATGCGAGTGTTATGAAAAACTATTTGACATTCCACAAACCATTTAAAATGAATGTGCCACGTGTCTTGTCAATCAATGCCAAATGATATGAAATGTGTATGAAAATTCTGATACCTAATATATTTATAAATATATGCGTAAAATGAATGGTGAAGAGAGAATGTTTTAGGGCGCCGTGCGTGCCTGTGGGACGAGTCTCAGTCCGACTGAATGGAAATTCGGGAACTAGAGGGGTGGATTATAAAACAGGAACATCTCTATTCTCATTCATAAGTTGATGTGATCATTATTGGTGTGCATTACCATATTATGTTCTGTTCTGTGTTAGTTTATGTCATTCACACATGATAATAATATTTATTGAAACAACCAACCATATAAATATACATGACATAATACTAGTGCCAGTGATACTTACCCTAAGTAAAAAATCTAATGATAGCAAAATTATTTAATTGAGATTGAATTTGGTTTGCCATATTATTATTATGATATTGATGATGGTTTGGAATATTTTCGTTTGATTCTTATGGTAAAAAATATTATATAATGCAATTAAATTTGAAATGGATGGATGGATTTGTGCTATGGGCTTTTATAAGCAGGTTTTGGTCAAAGCAGGACCACACAATGTTCGCTCGCTTTCTCTCTCTGTCAGATTTTTGATCACAGTCTGTCTCTCCCTATGTCAAGTTACAAAGTTGCGAAACGAAAGCATGTGAATTCGCGAAATCGAGACTTGACACTGAAAAGAAGGCAAATGCAAGGCAAGGCACAGGCAACACGTAATCGCTCAGCAGTCACAGCCAGGTTTCAATTCTACTACTATAGTATTTTTCATTCATGATTTTGTTTTGGTTGCCATAAATTATGATATTTGTGATGGTGAATTGATATTATATAATAATATATGAATATTATGACATAATGATTGATGAAATGACTATTTAGCGATGGATATTGACATTACATTATAATGATTCTATATACATTATACATGTAGTACAAATCAGTATTAACGAGTGCAACGAATTATATTTATGATATGTATGATGAATATAAATATAATGGTGGCTTGGCATTTTTTATTACAAAAATGATATATATTTGTATGATATATTAATAATAATATTCCTATCTATTATGATGAAAAGGCTGAAAGACGTGTTCAGGTTATTTGTCCTCCAGAGGAAATTATAGTCTGATCATTCGCGCTTCGAAAGTACACGAAAATTTCCATGTGATAAATTATGATCATTGATTGATGTTGATTGTCGTTTTATATTATGTGTATGCATTGTGTGCTATTTAGGTGTGTAGAAACATGATGTATTATTATAAGATGGGATAATGAATAACTGCATTCTTATAATAATTGTTGAAATGTAATGAACAACTCGTACTATAGGGAAAATGCTTGATAGGAACTAGGAGGAAGCAAAGAGATGAGAGAATGGGGAGAATTCTCTGTGATCTTCTCTCTCGGCAATTTTAGGGTGAAAATGTGGGAGGTCTAACCGACTGAAGGAAATATTTTTTGTCTTTTGCTATCTTACAGGTCACCTTCTTAAGGAAAGCACTCAAATCCTAATGAATATGATGATGATGATGAAGGTCTTTGGTCTTTCTTCCATGTTGTTTCCTTCGACTTTCAGTCCAAAAATCCACTCAAACAATCCAATTGACAAACAAACAAAATTACCTTGAGTCACGTTGATTAAATCACACGACTGCATTTTCATCTCTTGAGAAATCTCTTATTCAGTTTGATTAAAAAATTAACGAATATAATATGTTATTTCCTAGCACAATTCCCAATTTGTCAGGTGAGTGTTGGTAGGCGAGAATGGAAAATCATCTTGATACGTTGGGTAGGGTAGCCCAAGGAAATTAGTTTAGGGCACGTATAGAGATTTTAAGAAGACAAGACAAAATTTAAATTAATGTAAATTTAAGTAGTTAAGGCATCAAAATGAATTTTCTGTGTAGTTTATAAGTAAAGGTACAAAAGTGTTTACTATAATAATTAATTTTGGTTTTCAAATTAAAACTATTCGTTTAAATAATTGTTATCAACTTATCTTTATCTCAAGAAATATATTGCCATTTTGCAGGGTTAATATTATTTTGAAAAATTAGAATTTACCCTTCGACTAGTAAAAATTGCGGTATAATGGGTGCATTAGATTAATCTTGTTTGCAGCATGAGGCTTTTAAAAAGAATCAATTTTACATAGTGGTATTATTATTTTTCCTCTTTGAGAATTTTGGTTTATTTTACAAAAACTTGTCCTTTCTATCTTTTTGTATCAGGAGATCGTAAATTTCTTCTGGTCTTCCTGAAAAGATAATACTCTTCCCTTCATTTATTTCGTGCACGCTGCTTCTAATTATAATAATTACTTATTAAATGGGATTAGGTAATAAACAGTTTAATTAAGGAGACTGAAATATTTAGAGTCTTTCTAGAATGAAAGGAAAACTTTTTGATGTAGACAGACTCACCAGAGTAATTTAGTACTACAAAATCATTTCGGTGATTGGAATTAATTAGACGTCAAAGGTTAAAGGAGTTTAATCAATAATATGCCGTTTAATGATATAGGCGTCTGCTTTTTTCACGTTTGGTCACCCGCTGGTGAAGAATTTGCTGTGTATCGTAATCGTATCGTAAAATTTTGATCGTAAACCCTTTTTTCATTTTCCTCTCATAAAATGCAGAATCGTACAAAGTTCCCTATCCTTGAAGAAGCGTAATGTGGTTAAACACTTTCTAGAAACCGAATCCTTTCCTCGTGAAGTTATTGAACATTCCTTGATTTGCCTATATGAGTTTACCACTACTACAAACTAATTATTATGTAATACAGTTGACCTTTATTATTGATGACCTCCTGCGTAGATTGTAGAGGTTGTTTATCATTGTTAGTCAAGAAGCAACTATTTGTTTTCCGTATAATATTTAATATTTTATTACCATTTGTAGTGCCGTTATTTGATTTTATGATTTCTTTCGTTTATTAGTAACAGTGTGTTTAATTTACACGATTATTGTTCCTTGTCCTATTATTGATTGATCTAGAGATATTTTCAGTCCCTTCACTGACCTTTGTATGTAGATGGCGGGAGAACGCTTCTGTTCGATCGAACGGTTGAATTGACTTGACGGTAAGAAGATGCCTTAATTTTGCCAGTAGCTGTGCGTACGTTACATCATTGTGTGTGTGGTTATGTTTTACCGATTATGAGCGTTAATTGGGCTGGATGCTACATAATTATTATTATTCATGGTTCACTAGGTACTTTATTAGCAAATTCTGCCTCTTTACACTTATTAATCACTCGCTATTTCTAAATATTTGGGATGTTTAAAAAATTGAATGGTTAGAATGCAAACAGATTATATCGATTATTCATAGAATAGGAAGGAATCTGTTTTAATGTGGTGATTAGTTTATTATTTATAAAAAATATGAATTGGTTTGGTTGGTGTTTTGTTGTTGTCTGATGTTTGTTTTTCTGGAGGAAGATCACTGCTAGAAAAATTGAGTGTGTAATAACAGATATTACTTTTCGTCGTTAACATCCGATTGGGAGGGGGTCTCGCCCAAATTTTGAACATGAAATCGGAGAAAGCAGTCTCACTAAAACAAATTCCACTGCCGACAACATAATGGTAAAGATTTTCACCAGTCATCTTCTCGTAAGTTCATTTGTTGATATGTTTGTTCATTTTGGATTGTCTATTATGTCGAAACTTAATAATTGGAAAATGTGCCGAGTAAATTGTCTACTTTTACATGACAATTCACAGGTTAAATAATATCTTGCATCTAATAGTTTTTAAGGTTAAATCAAGATAAATATGTCGTAGTGATGTATTCAATTCGAACCTAGGGTAATAATACATACACTTTCAAAGACAGTTTGTGTTTTTCTGGATTTATACATCTTTCGGAATCCGTACCTGTGAGGTCAATTTCAATAAATTTCATTACACATTTTCATTTTGTAAGAATTTAAAAGATATGTGACTGCTTTGTTCTACCCGCATCATCAACGTGAAAGTGGCTTATTTTTATAAGTTTGCAACAAAGTCTACTATACTGTACATAAGGTAATAAAAAGCATGCAAAACTTACTTTGAACTCAGTGAAGTATAAAATGGTTAAATGTTCACAAGTTCTATAAATCCAGAGCACAACATTACTAATAATAAAATATAAACGCTTATTAGCGTATTATTATTAGCTTCAATAATTTTGATTTGGTTTATTTCTCTACATACATATATATTATACATAATTTAAAAATAGGAAAATTTATATTATAAATATTGTCTGCAGATGGATAATTTTTTCGTATTTTAGATTTGATTTATGATATATTGGATAATAATTACAAATTGTGTTCTCTCCGCTCTATCACAATAGTTCAGTGTAAATATTATAAAATAATTATATATGTTTTTCGGGTTATTTCATTCGTTTCAGTTTTGATTGAAAGGTTTTAAAGGAAGAGTAAGGTAGGCATGTGACGTATAAAATTTTCTCATGTTTTCAGCATCTCCTCTCTCTCACTGTAGAAATATTCATGACAGATATTGCCGTGTCTGGTCAAAAGTGTAATGATTGCACTGCAAAGTGTTCTTGATTGTGTTGTGTGTATGGCTAGAGTATAAGGTATGTAATACATACATGTATATATATGTGTATGAAATAAAAAAGTAATAAATAACCATTAATAAAAGATAGTAACAAAATATTTAAATGGTCCAGTTCATTCAATTTTGCATCTTAAATTCTTTCATACTTCACATACTTGTGCTTTCTGGTGAGCTTGAATCAGTTAAATTGTGCATAAATATAGATTGACAAAAATACACTACACCAAGTTACCAAAAAAATTGAAATGCTACATCTTTCGGTTGTGATTGGAATACAACATTTATAAACAATTTATTAACACATTTTTATAAAACACGACTAACAACGTAATAATTGAATTAGTGTTAATTTTTTACAATGTAAAATTATAGCTAACGTAGTCACACTACTTAAAAGTATACAAAAAATGTAAGAATTTGAACTGCAACAATTTTCTATTTAAACACGACTGGAAAATAGCATCTTGAAATTTTTATCATCGATTTGAAGTTGTCCTTGCAATTTGAGGATATCTTCGAGATGAATTTGACCCGCAAGCAAATCACCCATAAGAATGTAGCGCTGAAGGTTAACGGGAACATCTAGTTTCTCTACTGATTTGTACAGAGGAAATTTACAATTACGGCGAATGAAGAAGCGACAAATTTCTTTGAGAGAACCTACACGTTCGATTTTACCGTGACAAATTTCAGTTTTTGTCCTTTTGTTATGCGAAGTCGTGTCTTCTTTTTCATTTTTATTGTCATCAGCCGTAGTCTCAGAATTCGTACTGAGAAAGTAGGAGGGTGGTGCAAATCTTTGAAGATACTGGAGCCAGTCTTGCAAGCAATGGCCAAGTGTTTGTTGTGCCGAGGGAAATCGAAGCAGTTCAAACAGAATCGAAGCAAGTGTTGAATTCATGTCCAGAAATTCCTTTGTTGTGGCCACTCTAACTGGGTTATTCAATCTCCACCCCTTGTTGTACAGGTTACGAACATCAATCCGAACCAAATCCGTGTGACTAATATCCCATTCTCCGACCAGAGCTGTGATCACCATTCTTATTTGAAACTGTGTGATGTCATCATTTCCTCGTAATGGAATCAGTACCTCTGTCGGTAGAAATACATTTAAATCCAAATTGAACACGGATAAAACAGTTTTTGCCAACGAAATTGTACTTTAATAATTACAGAATTCCCATTTTAGCCGGGTTTCAGCATTTTGATGTAGGCACACAGTAACAGAACGTGAAAATCAACTCTTCGTATATGTTTAAAACCGTTTAAAGAAGCTTTGTTCACGAATTCGTGTGGTCAAGATGTTGATGCAGCAGTTCAAATACAGGGAACTTTTCCAGTCTTTACTCTGCGAATTTAATTTGAAGAAATTTTTGAGATTTCTGTAAAAAAATAACTTACCATTAAGAGTTGTGGATGAATAATCCCCTTTAACTTCTATGATATTCAAAATGACTTTTACAATCTCTTCAGCTGAATTGGCTGAATATATCACGCTCACACCCATTTTAAAATATTCACTAAACTAAATCTCGAAAATCAACCCGAATTTCCGCGATTTCCTTTTATTTCCTAATGTTCTACTAAATAGCATTGATGGTCTAATTTTCATGAAAATTTTAAGAGTAGATAACGGAATTGCAGCCGATGTGGAAACGGAGACAAACTCCAACTATATAAGTAGTGGAATACATATAAACAAAAGTTGAACCAGGTAACCATGGTACCGATTTGGTCGGGACAAAATTGAATCGAAAATAATCGAAATTGTTTCAACAGCCAAGGAAACTTTCCACTAGAGCAAATCGTTTGCAAAAGGGGGATTGCATAGAGTATGCAAATATGTATGATGCCAAATGCTACGACAGATGCGAAACTAGACGGAGAAACGTGGTAAGATATATGTAGTGAGCGCGGGGAACAGCCAGAACAAGTTGAGTTTGTCGGTTTCATTTAAATAAATAAAAAGTGACGGTAAAAATGTGTTAATCCTTTGCTTTGCGTGTATACTAAAATATGAAATGGCTGCCCTTAACACTAATAGACCCAGAAGTTCACAGCAATGTGCCAGACAAGTGGATATGTACACTGTTATGATTGATATTTGATATGAAGATTAAATATATACGACAAAAATTCATTTGTAATTAAAAAAATAAAGGATGTATTTATCTGCAAATTACTTACAGAGTTACAGAATTACAGAGACTTGAGAAATATTTTTGCACATATGTAAATGTGTACAATTTATTATGTGGAATTAAAAAAAACTTTGTAATTCTACTGACATTAATTCAGTCTTCTTGTCTCACATGCAACCAAGAACTATTTAACTGTAATACACTTTTTTGAAGCAGTAGAAAAGAATATAAAATTATGTGCTGCTGCTGCATTCCTACCGAAATGGATACGATGTGCAGAATGAGTTTTAATTATCAGTTTATTGCTCAACAAAACGCTCAATGGGTCTTTTGACTTTCTTTCTTCGAACTTTCAATCGTCTTCCATTCGGCCTTCGTCTTCGGAATTCATCTTCACCAATCACAATAGCAGCTGGTCCAGCACCATTCAAACCATGTGTTAGCACTCGTTGTGGCTCAAATAAGGCGTATTTTCCCGCGATCTCTTCTTGACTGTTTGTGTCACCCAATTCGTCAGAATTGCCGTACTCACTTTCAGAGCTCTTTGTCTCCTCCTGAGGAAATTGTGCAGCGCCTGTTGTGTCAGCATTTGTGTTGTGGCGGTACACGTAACGTTGTTGGGGAACAGCTTCTTTTTGAATTTCCCCAGAGAGAGCTGAAATAAATAAATTGTAGTAAAAACCACTGAAACTTTTCGGAATTTTTCGTAATTCATAATTATTATCAGTTAATCTAGTAATATTTCTGAATGCAATGGTATGTCTAGAATGGATATTTGAAGGGACGCATCCTATCAACTTAATTGTAAAGCAAAATACTAAAAACTAAACTATAGAAATTTCCAACATTCCAACTATAGACAACATTTTGAATTTCTAAGGGATATTTTCAATATGTTATTGTGCTAAAAGGTCCCATGAGATATGTTGCACACAAGGGCCACAGATTACATAGACTTCTTAGTAATTATATTGTACATATGGCTCTAAAAATCTATGCAGAAATAATTTTGATAAAAATGCTTAGAATTCTACCATTTCCAGGTTGGACAACATTACTGGGATTCTCCACAATTTGCTGGGGCAGGTACACGAAATTCGCTGGAGCAGTAATTGGCAAAGTGAACCCATCTTCTTTCTTATCGTTCTGAGGATTTCTGAAAAGATTTTGCGGTCTGGCTCTGGAAAAAGTTGTTCTGGAAACCAGCGTTGAGTCACTGAATTTTTTGGGAGCGTCAATTGGTTGGAAAATCTGTCCCGAGGAATATTCAATGTTTGTATTCGAAGGAGCAGAAACACTCTCAGCAACATTATACACTTGCTGTTGCTGTTGAAGTTTTTGTGGGAAGAACTTTCTCAGAACTGGGTGAGGCTTCGGTACATGAATTACATTGGGCTGCTGAAATTGTTGCAATTGTAAATGTGGTTGCTCCGGTTGTTGCGCAATTGCTAACGGTGGCTCGAATACTTCCGCACTGTAAACAGGGGGTGGAGGTTGGGCTTCGATATCTGCTGGTTGAGGTACGGCGAGCGGAACTTTCACTTCCTCCTGTTGCTGCTGAACACCAAGAACTTGCTGCTGCTGCTGGCCATTTGCATTTTCTGAATCCCCATCCGCCACCAGAACTGAATAGTGAATTTTTGGAGTTTTCGACGTTGGCGTTTCACGAATATTGTGGTTGGTAAAGAAAGGTTGAACATTTCCTGCCGGTGCAGTCAGCGTGTTCACCGCCGAGGAAGCGGGCATACGCTGTAGACTCTGGATTAAGGCTTCCTGGAGGGATTGTTGATTCTGTTGCTGCTGCAGTGACTGGATTTGATCCAAGAGAATGGGTGGAGCTTCCGTGCTCACGACTGTCTCAATAGGCACCCTGGTCTCGTACTCGGGAACCTTTAATAATGCTTCACCAATGGTGGGAGAATTGAAAGCAAATCGATTCGTAACACCGAAAGCGTGTGCTAATGCCTTCATAAAATCACCGTCATTTGTCACACTGTGCTCTTGGATCATCGGAGCTTTAAAGATGGTGAAAGAGTGGGTTTTGGCGGGGAAAATTTTAGAACCTGTTGTGGCGATTGCTTCTTTTGTGTCATGCTGTTCATCCTTTCCCCGGATCGTGTTGATCTCCTCCAGAGGGAGATTTATTTGAAGGTGAGGTGGGTGCTGCTGCTCGAAAGGAAGCGGAATGGGCCCCGGGAACCCCGCCACGGGAATGTCATAAGGAGAAAGAGACGATGGGCTAAGGGCGACTCCAGCGGGAACGGGGGGAGGTGGTTGGAGGTCACGAGCCAGATCGATGAGTTGCTGAGAAGTTATTGGGTGTTCGTTTGTGTTTGGGGGAAGTCGCTCGATTTGTGGTTCTGAGGCGGATTGGATATCTTCCCCTGTTATTTGGGGGGTGTTGAATGTTCCACTGGGAACTGAAACTTCGGGAATTGGCTCATCACCTTGCTCGTAAGCGTACGTTACCGTTGTTGTAACTTTCTTAGGGGACGCTACCTGTGGAGGAGGAGCTCCAATGCATTTACCTATAAGTAGAATAATTCCTACCACAGGAAAACTCCACGCCTGTCAAAAAAATAATATTGAAAGTTAAATTATGTTAAAGTTAATTGATAGGTTGGAGTGTTAATTGGAAGTTAAAATTAATTGTTATTGTCTAGATGGATAGTAGAAAATTAATTTTTAAACCTATAGCAGTGTAATTTGTTATAGAATTCAAGAATAAGCCTTTATTCAACGTGTCAAGCTATCCCTTTTCCCATTATCCCAC
>JABASC010003004.1:0-15516 GCA_019776185.1 Plutomurus gul
AATCCACACTTCCAGAAGGGTTGGTTTTACTTCCATTATAAATACCAACCAAAGTATACTTTCGGGTGCGCACTTTGCAAAGTGGAAGGGAAAGGGTGGCTTTCGTGCTTCATTGTCAATTTGACTGTTAAATACTTTGAACTGGATTAATAATTTGTGAAACCTCATACATAGTGTCTGAGTTCTGTATTGTCTAGTCGGATTGTTAATGGAATATGGTTTCGTATTGTCAATACGAAATTGATTTGTGTAATGTCTGAATTATTTTTTGACAAAATGACGAAATTATTGCTAAAAGAGTGTAAGTGCAAAGTGCAATGCCTATGAGATTCTCTTTAGATATCTCCTTCTCGGGAGATGTCCTATCTCTATGCTACGATGTAATACTTATGGCTGGGTTATGTCAATTTTCATTATCCCATTATCACCATTCAGTCTGTCTATTCAATACTGCAAAAATAAAGGGTAATGTAGTTGTATATGAGTATAAAATATATGCTCTTGCCTAATGATTCTAATTACCACCAAAATCAAATGTCCATCACTTAGATTCCTTTTGAATTTTAATGTACCACTCACTACGAACAATGTATCCCATGATGTCATGATTCATGATTATAAGTAGTGTTGTATTTGCGCATATTGATATTTTTAATTTTACTTTGTGATGTCTTTCGTCAAGTAATTTTGTCAATTTGGAATTTTGACAAAATGAATACTGCTCATAAGATATTTCAGGAATAACTGTAATTATTGTGGCAAAAACGAGACAGACTGCCGTCAAGGGTTATGTGGTGGTGGGCATGCTCATACTGGATTACGGAGCCTAATGTAATTGCATTTAAATTTACGCCACTACTGCAAAGTGACTATATAACTGAATTAATTGTTATGATAAGACGCATCAAATATTTCAACATCTTTGGAGAAGATGGAATCCCCTGCTCATTCAGTGTTCCCAATTTACCATCCAGGCTTCATTTTTACCCCCTGGTAAAAACGGTAAAAAGGGTAATAAGAGTGGATAAACAGTATTTTGGAGAAAGTGCCAAAGCAATCTGTACTAAATCACCACCCTTGCTGCAATTCTTGGTAGTACACTCGTAATTGAAACAGTAGCATAAGCGTGATCATGCATAAATTCACCAATTTTAACAATCAAGTCAAAACAGGTAAATTTTACATTGTGTTAAAAGCAGTGTTTCGTAACTCCCACTTTTCGGATGTTAATCCCAGTCCAGTGGCATTAACTGGAATTAATTGGCATATAACTGGAATCAGCTCAGAATACACGCAATATTTAAATTCACTGAAACTGCCAATTTGTTCGCACATAGATAAAAAGTTGGGCCACGGGTTTTCACTAGGGCGAAATAAATGTCTAAGACCTCTAAAATCTTGGTCAATTTAATTACTAAAATAATACAACCTTTGTTTAATACCAATCGTTCTCTTCAAGAGGTGCACTCAAAATGTATGAACATATAATTTTATGCTATCATACCCTAATATTATATTATGATAGCATAATACATATATATGTTCATACATTTTGATCACAAATGATATATTATATCGTTTGTCAATCATTCCTTCACGGAGATCAATTTCGGGCATTTTGACCAGGTATACAACAGTTTTTGGATGAAAAGACATTCCACTGCACATGCAATCTTAGCTCTTACTGACAACATCAATGACAATATTAGTAATGGTAATTCCGAAAAAAACAGAAAAAAATTGTTTTTGCCGTTAAAAAATTACAGCTTTTTTGTTCCCTGATCTTTACTGACAAAAAAAATTATTTCCTGCCAAAATTCGCAAAAATTGTCCCCTTTCTTGTACTTAATTAAAGGAATTTAAGTTTTAGATATTTAACTAGCAATAAGTCATTTATGGACACAACAACAATTATTATTAATGGACGCTAGTATTTTGTGGACATGGCAATTTTGTATTTGGACAGCCGTCTACTATATGTCATTCATTCAAAATAAATTTTATTCGATTTAAAGCGCCCACAGCAATAACTGCACTTACGAAGGAGGTGATCACTCTCTAAGTTCTCTACCTGACCTACTGCAATGAGATTAATGGCTAATCATTTGACCAACATAACGTCGCTTCTTTTGTCATCGCTAATTTTAGATACAAGAAATTCACCGTTATAACCCAACATGCAATCGGCTTTCTTCTTTAATAAAACGTTCCTACTTACTTAGATACATAAGTTAAATACATCCCATTGTTTAACTTATTAATCATTGAAGGCTCGCTATGACACACCACATACATGTATGTAATCCAATGCGCCAGTGGCGTATCTAGAAAAATTATTCGGTGGGGGAGAGGGCACTCAGCTCTATTCTTTCTACATGTTAACTTGGCCTCGCCCAATCCCTCCTCTCTTCTTTCTATGTACGTATTTTTTTAGATTTGGGGTGGGACTTGGGCCTTCCCCTGAATACGCCACTGCACACATTCTACCTGATCACTCCTTTTCGCCCACTCAAAAATGAGAAGTAGTTAAAATCATCCTTCGCTCGCATCCAAAGTATTTGCTGTCAAACCGGATTAACATGACTCACACTTGAAGTGGCTAAAAAATAATTCCATTTGACAAATGATTGACAAAAACTGCCCACTTTATAATATAATCTTCTGTAGACATAATAATAATAATATTTAGTAACATTTTTAATGTACCCGAGTAATTTTGATTGTGGCTTGTAATTTGTGTGTAATCAGTGTTCTTTTTTAGCCCGCTTTTTACCGTATTGCTCGCCCAACTAAATAACGTATTTCAAACAATTATTAAGATCGAATATTAAGCCGCGAACATGCAAAACCCAAAATGGGTCGGGTTTTTCTAAAACAAAACCTGAATTATTATAACTAGTTAGTCCCATAAACCCAGGTCGCTATCCCTGGTGGCAGTGTTTCTTAAATTCCACTTATGATATGTTAATTCAAGTCCAGTGGAATTAACTGGATTTAATCTAGGGTCTAGTAAAGGTGCTTGAAGGGTTACGTGCTTTTAATAAGGTGGACTCAGTTTCCAATTTTCTCAATACATTGTGAAAATCTATAACTGACTTTTTAAGGTATAGATTTTCACGATTTATTTAGAAAATTGGAAACTGAGTCCACCTTATTAAAAGCACGTACCCAACGAAACCCTTCATACACCTTGGGTCTAGAAAAAATTTCCAGTTAATCCACCAATTAATACCAGTTGACTCATTCCACTCGAAACCCTGCCGGGTATGAAACTGAAGATCATACTTTTTCTAACACGTCCGCATATGATTTCATTTCAGTGTAGTATTTGCAGAGAGTGACTTTTAGGGTGATGTCATTCAACAGATCATAAGAGAGACCTACCTAGCTCTAAACTGGTTCGAGTGTTCAGTTTCTTTGCCTCCTTGGCGTGACAGCAACCATTCACTGTTTTCAATGCACACACACAACAACGATGAGATACTCGAAGTAAAAACAATTCCAATTGAATCAATTTTCTGTGAAATTCTTATTTTTTCCCATTTTTGGGCTTGCGGTTGAGTTTAAAGCATAAAATTTGCATTGATAAGGATTCTTACCAATTTATCCCGTAAAGTAGACAATGATGAAATTCAGAATACTGTAGAAATAAAGAAGCAAGAGCAAGAATCGTGGGTGGGTTACTTCAAATGCAACAAGGGTTTCGTAAATCCAATATTTTGCCATTTCAACCAATCAAATAGGAATTATGTAGTTGGGATAAAATAGGTTTCGCGACAATGTTTTGTCGTTTTGCCCCAAAATGATTTAATCTGAATTTTATCCTATTAATCACATTAAATGAGATTAAATGAACCGAAACCCTGGATGCACGTGTTTAGTAGTTAGTAAGTAGAAGCGGGCAGAGTCGATGATGAAATGTTAGAGAAATGGGTGTAAAAGTTGATTGTGTGGGCGTGTGAGCAGTGAAGTTCAGACGAAACTTCTCTTTGTTGGTGAAGAGTAACACACGTATTTAAAACAATAATTGTGGTGAAAGAATGAATGAATGCGACCTACACACATTCCGTAAATAGTGGTAAGGGGGCAATGATCATTATAGGAATTCGTTTCCACGTGCTTCAACACAAAGGAATTCTGACGACGACGAAGAATGAGTCGTACTACTATAAGACAGCCACAACTCGATCGATTGTGTTTTATTGCTCTGTGGGCTCAAATGACACTCGTTATGTAATCTGAAAAGCCCAAATGTTGTCGTAAGCCACAGTCTAGTCGCTATGTACGGTGGCCAAGTACTGAAGTGGAAAAAACACTTTCTAAGCTATTTAGACATTCTCTTATGCATCATTGTAGTCATTTGATTTTCGAACGGACTAAAGAGGTAAATTTCCCGGTGGGCAAAACGGCCAGATATGAGAATTAATTGCCAAAATCTATTCTGACCACTTCATGTTGTAATTTAACACTCCAGCAGACCATCTTACCAAGTGGGGCACCAGGCAATGTCGTCAAAATGTCATTTTGCCACTATCCAGGGAGATATGTCCAAAATGTCTTCATCACTATGACCAACCGCCGGGGGTTTTGGGCCGACATATGGGCTGTTGGCGTTATTGAGTTTTTGGGGTTTTGTACATGTACATTTGTGTACAAAACTAAGGTAACTATAAGCTGCGACACTATACATTATTCCAAAAACCCAGTGGGTGCGGCTTTTGGCCTTAATGGGTACACTTTTTGGCCAAAAACCCTTGGGTTGGATACCATTCTTGTGACTATGGAAAATGTATTTAGTTTGTATGTCTGCAAACTTTCCCACGCAGATCTCATCGTCTATTTCGTATGACCGAAGACATCAACGACATTTTTACGAACGGAGTGTCGGAAGTCGGGGGCGGGGCGGTACAATGGCAATAAGTGCGAAAGGAGGAAGGTAGGCGAGCCGGATACTCATTTCAGAAAGGTAACTGTGCACTTGAAAGAATTAAAAGAAGCCTATTTTCTTCCCATGTAATTCGGAAAAGTGGTTAATTTTTGCAGAAATGAGAAAGGGTTGAAATAAATGATTCGTCATCCATTCTTCTTTATAGCGACTCAGATGCGTGCACGGTACGTCGCCGTCTCTCTTCTTGGCAAACATTCGCCTTATCGTCATCAGAGTCCACCCGCACCCTCAACTTCTTCCGTGTGTTCGCTCACTCTCATGAATCATTAATATATAAAAGGCCGGTCACTTTACAACTCAACTCATTCACTAACTAAACCTGCTCAAATACTCGTCAACAAATAAACTCGTCATTTCAACGTCCATTCAAATACAAACCAACGACTTATCACCACGATTTGGATAATAATCAAATATTATATTCATTCTCTTATCTACCGGACATTTTAAAAAGTGAGTGAAATATTCCTTCCGACATTTAAACCTAATATTTAACTCCCCATTATTGATACCAATTATTGAATAGTGGCCCCATGTATTTCCAAAGGATTCTGGTGACCTTTTGGAATTTTTTTTGCAATTTTCCCAAAAAATATCCGATTTTTTTCTAAAATATTGTGTTTTATACCTACAAAATAAAATATAGTTCATAGAATTTTGTTTGTAAAAGTGTTAAGGTGAGGCGGGAAAATATTTTATGGATAAAATGGGGTTATTTTATGGTATTTACCACACGGTAAAAACAATCGGTATTTACCACTTACAACTGGGTAAAAACACTGTTATGTTGTTGTTTTTACCACTTTTAATGCTAAAAACTGTTTACACGATATATTTACCATAGAGCGTCTAGGCTAACTATAAATTTTAACACCCCGTTAAACACCAGAGGTAAAAACACAACACTTGCCATTTCGATTTTAAATGGACAACCTTTTTTTTAACTTTTCAGCTATTACTATAAAGCAGGATGGCTCTTCTAAGGAAATCGATGGCTGTAAGCATGTGCGTGATCGTTCTCATAGCTTTTGTTCTGGAGAATGTGGAAGTGGCGGAAGGAAGACGAGGACCACCCAGTTACATAAAGCCGAGAAAAAGTAGGTGTCCCCTTGGACAACGGAAAGGACTCAGTGGAATTTGCAGACAAATTGTCAACAACCGAAGAATTCTCAGAAGATACAAATATAAAACTACAGTCTAATCCATTAATTACAGTTTGGATTTTTTTATCCGAAATATTGAAAGACTACACTTTTGACTGAACTCTCATGCTGTTCGCTGCAGAAAACCATCTGTAGCTTATTTATAATGAATGAAGTGTCAATGCATCTCTTTTTACTATTGTAGATAAACGTTTGTGTTTGTGTTCCATGATTTCAAAATGTACACAGAATATTTAAAGATTTTTACACTTTTTATACACAACCATTTAATGATTTGTATATTTGATGTTAACAGACTTATCACAGATATACATATGATCAAATATAAGTGATTACGTTGCAAGAAGAATAAACAATTTTTACAAAAAACAAACAAAATATTTGCACAATTTTGCAAACATAAATAATTGAACAAATTTTGTATTCTGCGTCCAGAATTAAACGAAATTGAAAAAATAGAAAAAGGAATAGAAACTGCAATTATGCTGCACAAAATAATTTGGACAGTACACACAAAAGTCGTAGAATTAGATAGGGTAAACAGGAAATGGGTCGAGCTATAATACACCATATTTGATAGGGCAACTCAAAAATCCTGTGGGGACATATTCCGACTAATATTTATTATACTAATCTAATCTATAATTAAAACAGAACGCGATCAGTAACAATCCTTTTAATGAAACATCGTTGATACATAACGTTGTGTTTGTTATAATAAAAGAGCTCACGAATACAATTTGCACAGAATGATACGATCTTCAATGTCAAGTTCAAAAAACTAGGTTACTCAGCTATGTGTATTGTGTATTATATCTACATAAGAAAACACACCTTTGCTTATAAACTTACAGTAGCGTATCCAAAAAAAGTATTTATGGGGCAGAGCCCTATCCATTCTATTTGGAGTTAGCCCAGCGGAGAACCCCATTCTTTCCATATTCCTTTCCATTTTTCAATGGAGGGGGGTAACACCTGGACCTGATGCGTCCTTAACCGATCATTCAATCGTTTTACACTATGCAACCCTTTATTGGGGGAAAATCACTTTTATTTAGTGACAACTGTTACATGTTACATGTAATTGCCTATAGACACAGTACTGAATGATAATTATTTAGTAGATACTTTCGTGTGAAGAATTTGTTGGATTATTGTCATATTTTTTCAAAACTATATGCTACACTATCACGGATGGACAAAATGGCCAAAGTACAAAATACGTATAGATGCTTAATGTTTATGCATTAATATAGTTAAAGAATTTGCTGTAATTTTTTTTAGAAAAACACAACATGCACATATACACTGTTTAAATACATTTAAAAATTCATATTACCCTTAATCCTATAATTATAGTACATACATACCTACAATTTTTAGCCCACTGAAAATGCTTTCCTTAAATGTCAACACTAAATAATAAAGCAAACGTTCCCCTACAATCAGTGACTGTTGTTCAAAATGACGGTGTCCAAAAATAATGCCCGTGAATAATAACTGCGCACAAATTAAATTTTGTATATTAAACAAAATTGGTGAAATTTTTGTGGATTTCGGAATGAGATTCACAAATCCCCATTTTATGCCATTTTGGACGACTGTCACATAAGGAAGAATGAAATTAAAATTAGAAAACGAAATTTTAAAACAAATGTATTTTACACATTTAATATTTCACAATAAATAGTTAACTTAACCAAAAGTAATTGGAATACATGTAATTTCCATTTTATCCATCCCTGTTATGGACGCACCGCCCTTATCTTGTCAATCAATAAAATTTAGAGGAGCAGTAAGTAGGATGCGTGAAGAACTGTACTCAACGCAGATGTAAATAAACATACGTTACGTGGGCAGTTAAATGAGGCAAAGAAAGAGTGGTGGGAGTATTATTATTATTATTACACTCCCAATCCACAAGATGCACAAATGTGCATGGGAGGACTCGTCATTGTATTCAAGTCAAGTTTGACGCAAACCGTCACCTAATTACTTATTATTACATTAGACAGAGTGGAGGTAATAAGTAATCCCATTCCAATGCACATTCACTAGTCGTGAACATGGTTGACAGGCGGTATACTTACAACTGGTAAAAACACGGTCGTTTAATGGTCTTTACCACTTTTAGTGGTAAAAATATGTTTATACAATATTTCTCAAAGGTGGCGTGAGGATAGCTTGTACACTAACTGTAATTTTTACCACCTTGTTCAATACCAGTGGTAAAAACGGTTTTTTCCCAGTGGTATGGTAAAAACACCAAAAAGGTGGTAAAAACGGAACATTGAACAAAGTAATTTCCATTCACGTGTCGTAAAGGGAAATCCAATTCTTTGTAACAAGCAGTGTTAGCCAAGGAAGAAGGGATCGGCTAAAGAGAATGCATAGTGACAACATAACCACAAAAGGCATCCTAAGTCAACATCTTCATTCATGACTTTGCAAAAGAAGCGCATAGTCTGCCAATTTTTCTGGCCTTTGGAACACAGTGAGAACTAGAGACAATGCTTTTGGGCAGGTCAAGACAGGAAATACGGAAAATTCAGCATCGTCACCGTGCATGTTCAATCATTTACAACTGTGTGCTGAATGGTAGAAAGCTGGTGGCAGTTATTGTTGTTAAATTTGGTCTTAACAGATACCTCTGTCGAAAATAACACTCCACTTGTCTATGTAGTATTTAATCTCAATTTCAAACATTTAACAATTTTAATTTCAAAAGGGATCATGGATGCCCAAATTACATTACTCCAAATGACTAATTACATATTACATTGAAAGTTCGAAATTGTAATTTAATTACATAGGTGCACATTTCCCTCAAATTGCAAATATTTAATTGTAATTAAGTTACATTTTAGTTAAATTACATGCAATTAAGGCTATGTAATCTGTGGCCAAGTCACATTAACTCCAAATTACTAATTACAAATTATATTGAAAGTTTGAAATTACAATTGTAGGTGCGCATTTCCCAGTAGGCCATCTTTAGACAAAAAGGACTTTAGAATTGCTCTCCAGGAGAGGGAGTGCAAATTAATACCGAACGCCCTGTGCATTAGCCACGTACTTATTATACATTCAATATTAATTATCTGAAAATGACGAATTGCTATAAAAATGTATCTGAGGTATTTCTCCTTCCTGGTTATTGTTTGCTTCTGTTGTCATTCATTCTAGATTTTTCACGAAAAGTAAATTTATCCCGTCGTTGCGGGTGCGGCCATCATTGACTGTGAGCAAGGATTCGCAAAT
This sequence comes from Plutomurus gul, assembly GCA_019776185.1. Lineage (NCBI taxonomy): Eukaryota > Metazoa > Arthropoda > Collembola > Entomobryomorpha > Tomoceridae > Plutomurus > Plutomurus gul. The sequence continues at coordinate 9,373 of JABASC010003004.1, forward strand.
CACACTTTCTTGGTAAAAATCGTATCACTGTCGGAAGGTGTGTGATGGGAAGAATGGGTTCATTTGAAAAAATATGATTAATTCATTAAATGGAAAGTATGGCAAATTATAACATTAGGATAGGAATTCCTATTTATAACATTACTCACGCCACGGGATGCACTGTGATAATCATATTGATCACAGAAATTAATCCCAGCGTGATAATCACACCTGAAAGTCTACCACAGACGACTTCTTGTGAGTACAGATTGTTTCGTTTTTCGGTTCGGTCTGCCTCTCAAACCGAACCGATTAGTATCGGTTTACAACGGATATATGTACATTATTTTTGAATCAATTTTATTATGATGTTATATGGTTTGTATGTTTATTGTTTTGTAACCACATTACCATATATAGTGTAGATTAATTTGAAATCTAATGATATCAAAATGTGTACAAATTTTGCTAGAAAAATTCAGATGTGCCATGGTGCTCTTTTAGCAAAACAGAAAAATTTTCGGCTTGGTTCGGTCCGACTTAATTTTTAAACCGATACGGTTAGATTCGATTATTTTCCGGTGCGGTTCGGTTTGCCCGTAAACCGAACCCAAACGAACCCTACCGGTGAGTACTCTGATCTTTTAGGAAAATAAATAATGTAATATGAACAGTCTAATGTAGAACATGAGTACATTTCATGATGCAAGTTCCAATAACGACAAAAAAATCTGACAATTTCTCATAAGTGAACGATTCTTGGCACATGTAATAATCACTCCGTACAAGGAAATTCTGCATTTCGCCAAGTGAAACCGCAAAAATCGGATGTGGACGTGGACACCAAAAGTTCCTGCTTCTAACCCTAACTATATATGTGTTTATTATTAAAACGCAGTATCAGTCTAACTTGTGCTTAAAGTAGGAAGTGGAAATTTCTACAAAACCATTCCACATGTTAACACAAGAATCAGAAAACTAAAGTGAAATAAGCAATATACATATGCTTTTTCCTTTGTTTGGTTTAAGGTAAGGAAATAAGCGAACTATTTTTACCTTATGCCTTTTCCTATACTTTAACATTTACATTTTTTTATACTTGTTTAAAATGCCCCACCTTTTTGGCATTTTGTAGGAAAAGGTATATCTTATTTGTTCCATGATACAAGATACGAGCACGCACTAACTGCAAAGTAAAAATACCTATTGATTACTAAATGGTTACTAACTATTCAGTCAAATTGGCTTTGAGATTTATTGCAATTTTGAAATTGTAAATCGTTTTTGCAGTGATATCTGAAAAACAACAAACACAGATCTAAAAGAGGGGATGTGTGTTTCCTATCTTATTTATGTTAACATATTGTAGCTCCTCCTCTAATCTACACCCGCCCTCCCTATCTTACTCGTGGTAACTTTCTACACCTAGTGAGAAGGGGTCGAATCGAACAGAATCGGTCCCTAAAGGTACATCAACCGAATTTATGCAATGCATGCCTACTTTAATAAAACCTAAAGGGGACAGTACAATTGGACCATTTTAAAAAGATTAAAAATTGCTTTAAAGGCTGCAGTTATTAAAAAAAATTGTGCACGCAATTTGTTTAACAAAAATTGCATTTACTCGATTTGTTCTGGTTAGTTAGGTTAGAGAAATAGAGATATACATAATGCTTGAACATCGTTAGTCATTGCATTCATCGACTCGATTACTCATTTTCCTTCCCACACACCACTTCACGGTTCAATATATATATTGTTCATTTCATTTATTGGACTTATTCATTGTCTAGCTCTGCACAAAACACTCAATACTCCAAATACATCGGCCCTGATTCTAAAGTCTACAGAGTCTACAATTTGTGTATTCGGTTAACCGTTAAAAAAACATGTTTTCTGGCTGTCTATAAATTCTGGGAGTAATAGAGCATCCAATTCACAGCATATTCAAAGTCTAATTTTGGATACATTCACATTTTAAAGGTATGTATTTTTCAGAATTTTTAAAAACATTAATTATTGAATGGGACAGTGGCGTCCGCAATGGTTATGTTTGGTAGGGACATTTTGGGCATGGTGTATCTTTTTAATCCAGTGAATTTAGCTCCTCTCATCTTTGCCTTCCCATACGCCCTTAAATGTTGCACATAAAATGTTGGACTTTGCCAATTAAATCTTTAAATTTGTGTTTAGAAATTGGTTATAGAGATGGCTGTTGTGGGAAAATCATTTGCGTTGAGTTTGTGTGTTCTTGTGCTGCTTGCATTCGTTTTGGAAAACGTGGACAAAGTGGAAGCAGGTCGTTCACCCCCAAATTATATCAAACTGAGAAAGCAAAAGTGTCCTTCTGGGGAACGGCGAGGACTAAACGGTCGTTGTCGGGAGCCTCAACGAGCATTCAGACTCAAACGGACACCACTCCATCATGTATTCGCCCTTAACGTTTAATAGGAACAGAGAAAAATATGAACCACAATTGAAAAGCACTCAAAATGTGCCAAATCATCACAAAATTCCCTATTTCACTTTTCTCGTGTGATTATTGTGAATTTAAGGGTTTCGGTTCATTTAGTGACAATTGGGTTAATTTGTGTTATTATAATTGGAATTTGGTCACGGGCAACGCCGTGGCATTAATGTGCTAAGATCAATTGTGAGGCAAAAGGAAATAAAATTTGACCAGAAACCAATTAATTTAATAATCATAATAAATCCAACCGATGGTATTTACGAAACCCTGGAAAATCTAACTTTTCTGTTTACACCAACAAGAAAATAAATAAAATTATTTTTTGATCTTATTTGCACGTCATTAAATCTTCATGATATTTTAGAGAAAAACATTCGTATACGGAAATTCTTCGTTTTAAAAGTTAATATAATCACTTTCATATTTTGTACTAAACAGTTAAGTCCCATAGAAAGATTTGTCATCAAAATTCTGAATGCAATCAGAAGCTTTGGTTATTTGCAAACATTAGCATTCATAAAAATTATACGCATACGAAAATTGTGCATCCTGTTTCTCCCCTAGTTTGGATTGTAATTGTATGTAAGTGGCGCCCCGTTAGCAATTTGAATTCTGACAATGCACCCACTAAAATAACAGCAGTAGTAAAGACAAGTACGTGCACTCACAAAAACTCGGGCTGTCGTCCTGTCTGCATACAAAATGAATCGCTGAGAAGATAATTGCCAGATACTACTTAAATTTTCATTCACAAATTTCCCACTGAAAATATCCATGCAAAAAAACTAGAATATTTGCAGTAGCAAAATTTGTTGTTCATTCTTGTGCAAAAATTAATTTTGAATTATGGATAAATTATTATTAATATTGTTATTATTATTATGAATTATTGATATTATCCATATAAAGATAATTTTGTACACGTTTTAATTAATGTGTACTTGCCGGTACAGGGCAGAAAATTATTAGACACGACTTTGTCACAAAGAAGTATTTATTTGGCGTGATATTTTAGTCACACCTCACCCCCACCCCTCTTAACACTTCCTAGGCTAATTTTTTGTGGAGGGATCTGACTCGAGGGGAGGGGGTACATTGGCTGCGTATACCCCACACACGTGAGTGTCAGTGTAAAATTGCTTTACCAACAGAGAATTTGTTTTCGCATACTTATTCGTTGTCATTGTGCACTTGTTGGTTGTAATGATTTTCCTGTCTAAATATTTAAGTTGAATGCATAAAACATAAACACTGCTGTTGACAAACTGCACTATAAATTACGATGCAGTGGAGGATTTAGTCTGACAATTTTCGTATTCGAGGAGTCCACATCAAAAAGTCCGAAGAACGGAACCAAATAAATAGAAAGGTTTTTGCAATTTCAGAAAAGTTATTTTTTGCATTTAAAAAAAATATTTATCTTATAATCAATTTAATCAATTTGCATTATTTTTATTCAATAAGCCCTAAAAGAAATATTAGGTAGTAAAATAGTTAAAAAAATATTGTTAATTCTAAAGGAAAAAAATTTCGAGTATTTTTGTTTACTTTCATAGAAGAGAATTCTTTACAATTTTAAGATGACCTGCTGTTATAAAAGCAAAGCGTTGTTGGTGTGGACGATTTTATTTTCTGCTCTCCTTTTGTGCGCTTTGAGTGAGGTGGCGGCTAGAAAATGGTCACGCCAAAAAGTCAAATACATCTCTCACTGTCCACCATACTACACAAAAAACTTCCATGGATTTTGTATCAAAAAGGGAGGCCACTACGGATAATGGTAACAATAATATTGTATTAAGTAGTTTCTTATATTTTTGCAAACCAGTGGAAGGACGCATTAGTACTGCCCCCAGATCTAAAAAATTAACATAGGAAAAGGAAAGAATAGCTGGTGGGTAGGGCTAGGTTAAAATAAAAAGGATAGGGCTGAGACCCTCCTAATACTTTTACTTTTCTAGATACGCCAGCAAACAAGAAAACCTTGAATTTTTAACCGAATCATTTTTGTAAATTATATCTTTGTTTGCAGTTGGATGGTTGTGTTTTTTATCCTGGTGTCATTGATCGTGGATTTCTTACGTTGGATACAGTGGACATGATCCGAATCCGAAGTGTCAAAAAACTGTCTGTTTTACATATTTAATAGAATGTTGTTAGAGTACCGTTTTCTACAAATTTTGTTGTTCGAAGGATAAGGATTTATCTTATGGAACAATAAATAGTTTGTTGCTCGCAGTTTGTTATTTGTTACAGATCTGTTGTTAAAATAAACATTGTCAATTTAATTGAAAAAATTGCAACTATAATTATACGTTCATTCATAATTAGCTTAAAAGCATACACGCTCCTAAATGTTCTCTCAGCTTGGATTTGATCCTTGCAGGAGAATAAGGCGGCAATTTCATACAAAAACAATAATTTTGTGTGTGCATGCTCACATTCTTTTGCCGTTCGCTACTCAAGTTTTCTTGAATCAAATTGTGATAATTTCCCAAATTCTCTATCAGTGAACTACGAAATTCTTGAGGTGGACTTTCTGGATATACTCTGCTCCTAATTACAATGAATTCAACAGGATTTGCTGGATTTTTGTCTAATCACGAGGTGACAATATGTTTCTTTTTCTACTTCTTACACATTCATTCCTTAGTCCTTTAAATGCACTACGACAATACACAAGGCACAGTCTTCAGTCCCCAGACACGAAAAACAACTCTGCCAAGCAGTTATTTTCAATTGCCAGAAATGCAGGTGTTTTCAACTGCTTTTTACATTGGTAGAATAGGAGCGGCAGTTAGATTTGCATGCTTTTCAGTTTTTGCCATGTGCACACGGTTTCGCTTGGCATTTGGCATTACACTTTTACATAATACATCATCAGATAGAGCAAAAAATTACGGTCAGAACGCAGTTTCGGTGAGCACCTGTGACAAATAGGTTCGAAGAAATTCAAAAATTTCGAAATCTCCATTCACTTGTGTAGTAAATGTCTTCACCCCTTCAACCAACAATCCCCTAAGATTTAATTATGGGACGATCCATTAATGACGTCTGCAATTTTGGGTCATTTTTTGACCCCCTATAATCGCCAATCGTCGCAAAATGTAAACCCCCTAAACTTCGACGTCTTCAAGCAACTACCCCTACCCCCCAAACAATACAAATTTTAATAAAATAAAACAAATACAGAATACAGATAAACACATTTAAAGGGGGCCCGTTTCACCATGGTTAATAAAGTGTAATACGTATTACATATAACATTAAACTTTACTAACCATGCTGAAACGGGCCCCAAGTTACTGACACCATTATTTGTTTTGGAAAGCCTGCTGCATCTGTTACAGGAAATAGTAAAATTTATCAATATTTGAATGTAAATAAATCACGTGCAACATGTAAACAAAAAAATGCAAGTGATTGTTTACATTTTGTACAGGTTTGTTTACATATGCAAAATGTAAACAAACACATGCGAGTGATTGTTTACATTTTGTACAGGTTTGTTTACACTTGCAAAATGTAAACAAACACATGCGAGTGATTGTTTACATTTTTCACGGGTTTTATTTACACTTGCAAAATGTAAGCAAACAACTGCGAGTGATTGTTTACATTTTACACGGGTTTTATTTACGCTTGCAAAATGTAAACAAACACATGCGAGTGATTGTTTACATTTTTCACGGGTT
>JABASC010003005.1:0-15514 GCA_019776185.1 Plutomurus gul
GGAAACCTTCCACGGCCATCTATCTTGGTTTAGTGTAGCACTAGCACTTGGTCCTAGTCCTTGGCACATGCAGCAAATGCAAAGCAATGTTGTGATTATTTTCATTACACCAACAAGCGTTGCATCTAAAAGTGTTCGTCTTAATATTCTGAAGTTCAAAATATTAAGGTGTTGCAATTTTTCCAAATGTAATATTCAGAAACATTAAAAGCAATAATAATTAGAGGTTTTTCAGTATTTTGGAACCATTACTTGGTAACATGGGTAGAGGTCGGAGGTGTACTTTGTCTGAAATAATTCAAACTTTTTTGTGTGATGTGTCGATGTGTGATAAATAGTCGATAGTGATATGATATCTCTATTCTTTAGTGCTAATAACTTCTGTACTTCTGTATGAAAAAGTGCCTGATAAACAGTTGACAGTCTTCGGTTTTCATTGGTCCCTATTCCCACTTTCCCACTCCTGACTCGCAGTCCCAGTCCAGTTGCTGCATTAGCTCCATACAAAAAAACTGCTAAATCTCCGGATTGCTCCAATCAGCAATTTTTTTTACTACGTAGTTGTAACTACAATAAAATGACTTCTAATTCTTCGAATTCAAATAACTACAACATTATGTACTCAAGCATTCCCAATCCCAACAGTGGTCTCCAAGCCCAAGCCGAGGTAAATCATGATTACAAGTAAAAACATCAATGATCAATTTCAATCCTTCAATCATTATACCGATACAAATAACTTAACAAACTGACATACACAACACAAGTCCCACCACAACAACTTAACGCGGCAGTTTTTCAAATAAACTTTAGTGAGATTTGCGACTGCAGTATTAGATTTATAACACTATTATTACTAACCTAACTATTAATTATTATTACTGATTACTTACCTAAAAACCTAAAACACACTCACATACTCATTTTTCTTCATTTGTACTTTTGTATACTGTGGAAATATGCTGTACCACCATCTATCTATGGACTGATCAGTCATCAGTATTACTATCAACTGTCGACTTTTTTTCTGTTCTTTTTTCCTTTGAATCATTCGTTGTGAAAAGCTAATTTTTTAACCAAGTATCCAATCTGTCACATTAGTTAAGTTGTACGTATACGTTACACTTCATGTAAGAATGTTACACGACTTACTTAAAATTAGTCTACCACATTATTTTTCATAATTCACTAGATTTAAAGATTATTTATATTTGAGATATTTGCATGCAAACATATAAAAAGAAAAATCAGGCTGACAGTTAAAAAAATGACAAATGTATTTATTTGATAGATGGCTAATCAAGGACATCCTCATATGAGCCTTGGTGGGCTCATACCATTATCACAAATGGTTCCTTCAGCTCAGCCTCAGATACCTCCTCCCAAGCCAAAAGAGCCGATGCTACGAACACCTTTATCACTATTGAATGAAGTGTGCAGTAAGGCCAAAACAGCTCCTCAATTCGAAATATCTGAAGACGGTCCCGTGCATAATCGCAGATATGACTGCCAAATTAGGGTGGAGAAACAAGGATTTTGCTGGGAAGGTATATAGCGAATATTTCCTTACTTTTATGTGGTTGGATTAAGGTATATGCAAGTGCCGGTAAAAATGCTGGGGCGGGGCACGGAGCGGGTCAAATCGATGCTTTAAGGTAATTTATGCTAGATATATCGACCAGGTTAGATTTTTTGGCTAAAAACAAATTTCGATTCATTTTTTGCACGCGCATAATTTTCAAAAAAGTATTTGGACGAAAAAAATGTTTTGTGCACCCGAAAACACAGAAAAAATGTTTTGTGCACTCGAAAACACAGAAAAAATGTTTGCACTCGACAATCTTTTGGTGCACCAAAAAATAATGATCCAAACCAATGTTTCAGGAGTCTACACCCACCCCATCAAATATCCTAGAATCGACACTTTTATATGCATTATGAAGTGTAGCAGACATGTTATGGAGACGTGAAAAAATATCACGTTTCTAGACGTGTGCAGCAATACTTTTGGATCGGGCGAAGTATGGAAGATTTTGCATGTATGATGGTCAGATTAGATTTTTTGGCTATTAACCTCCGATTTGTGAAAAATCAAGTCAAAAACCACCAAATTCACAAATAGAAGGAATAGCAAAAAATATCTAACTTGACCAAAAGCAAGTCTAATTAAAGCCGTAAAAGCTAACCTGAACAAAAACAAGAAGCCCAAAAGCCTAACCTGACCAAAAACAAGCATTAATTAAAGCCAAAAAACCTAAACTTGGCAAAAGCAAGCAAAAATTACCTTAAAACATCGATTTGCCCCGCTTAATTCCCCGCCCCAGCAGCGGCACTGCAGCACTTTTACATAGGAGGTATAGTATACATGTGCCGTCGGCAACGCTTTGTCGGCTACCTATACCTAATCCAACATTCTTATGTTTAAACATCAAAGTTTTATGATTCAAATAAACCCTTTAAAGCTAAAGGAAGTGGACGAACTAAGAAGGATGCGAAACAAGAGGCTGCTAAAGTTCTACTCTTGGATATGGACAAGCAAGTAGAAAAACTATTGGTTCCAATAACAAATAAGGAGAACGGATCTGCTGGGTTACCTTTAGAATGTGATCCTGAAGTTACTGGAAATCCAGTGGGGGAGTTGAATGAACTTTGCCTTAGTATTAAGAGGGTTCCAGCTGAGTACGAGGTATTATTTATACTAATATGAGTTCAATACAAATAAATATGTCTGTAGTATTCAATTGATTTTTTGGATCAGAGTAAGGCAGCGACGTACAAATATAGCCCGGCTAGGCCTCCGGGTATCTGAGAATCTAAGAGTCCTCCCCCTGCGGGTGAATTTGTAACATATGTTATGTAAGATACCATAGGCCCCCTTCGGATTGAGAATTTTGGCAAGTGGCACCGTGACCATCCCTAAAGCTGCTGAAGCCTCCGTAGCCACTGACTGTTATCGACTCGATGACTGAACCAGTAGCTACGGTCTGGTACATCACCATACCATGTGTAATGCAATACAGTATCAGTACTTAACCTAACCGAACACAACAGTACTGATAATGTATTTTTACAAGGGGATGGACTCAGGTATGAAACCCCAGAGTGGCCGCTGGTTCAGTCGTCCAGCCAATTACTGTCGGCGGCTGACGGCTACGTTTGTACGTTGCCTTACTCACAATCAGCCGCAGATGTTTGTTGTATCTTGAGTTAAAAATCTGTTATCATTTTATTTGATGTTGGTATAGAATGTGTCGGAAATTGGAAAACCACATGAACGGGTCTATACTGTGGCCTGTAAATTGGGCTCCAAACTGGTTGAATGCGGAAGGGGAAAATCAAAAAAGCATGCAAAACGAGCAGCAGCCTATGCAATGCTTAAACGCGTTCGGGAGATGCTTAAGCAAGAGTCGCCAACAAGTTTAATACCTGATGAAGATGAAAACCTAGTAGAGAAACTGGAGACTCTGGTACTGACAAAAAAGCAACAAGTAAAAACTCCAGTATGGAAGCTTTCGGACATTGCTCTGGCATTCCGTAACAAGAGCGGAAATAAGTTGGAATCTCTTCAAGTAAGTTAATTTTTAGTACAATGTTAAAATTAAAATTCGAATTGAAAGTGTTTACTTACACTTCATAATGTAGGATAGATCCACAATTCAGAATGCCGACCCGGCTAAGCTGCTTCGTGAAGTCGCAGAGGAGCAAAACTTCAAATATGAATTTTTGGACATTGACAAACAGGTAGAAAATAATCAATTTCATGTATTAATATCCCTTTACATGGAAACAATGGTAATATTATTTGGAACCGGAGGTAGCAAAACACAAGCTAGGAAAAAAGCTGCAGAGGAAGCTTTACATTACTTGAAAATATTAACTATGAAATGATTTGATATATATTCAGATGACTACTGTAGACTTGTAACAGGTTAAATTGGCTGCCACTGTTTTTTTTTATATAAATGTTTGCTGCGTAGCAGCGCTGTCTTATATTTCGAATTCCTGATTCATTTGTTGTAGTCTTGTTTTCGTCATGTTGTAGTCATGTTTTCGTTTTGTTTAAATACTTTTCTTTACAGTAAAGGCAATTTATGTAAACGAACCGGAAGCTTTTGACGCATGTGCCATTAGAATGTAAAGTCTGATGATATTGTCTTTACAGTCTAGCAAGGCACGTGAACAACAAAAGTGTCTCCTTTGGGTCGTCTTTTTAGTTGTCCATGTGCCTTGCAGTTTAGTGTGCATATACGTCAATATTTATCACAGGCCTACATTTTCTTAACCACCGTTTATTGTGATTTATGCAATACCAACCAATTCTAACTTTAAAAATCCAGATGAATAACCACCATTGAACTTATAATTGTCAGGAGTTTGTTTGATAATGTGCACTTCTTTCTGAAGAACACATTATAATTAATACCCTCCAGCTATTAACGAAATGGTTTTATTCATTCAAACCCAATGATATGTTTATGATATTACATAGAAAACGGCGTAATTAGAAAATTGAATGCTATAATAAATACTTTTTGAATCTTCTCAGGATTGCTATCCACTCTAGTCGTGTTCTAGTATATTGTCTTGTGAGATGAGACATCGTTTTTCGTAGTTTGTTTCAAAGATTACCTAAAGAATTATTGTGGATGCTGCCAAAAGAGCGTGTATGCGTTTTGTGGTTAACTTCATTAGTGACATAAGTTTTTGACCACTTGTAACTTATTACCAGTGGATGTGTTTCAACGTTTATAAATATAACTAAGAACTACCTCTAGTAGATGCGGAGCAAAGTATTGTTTTTTTGTTTACCCTTTTGAATTCATTTTTGAGTAATTGTGTATTTTATTGTACTGCCTATTATTAATGGAATGTGTGAGTACCACTAAACAGATTTAACACACACCATGTGAATGTACAGACACAGACAAACTGGTCTTTTCACATTACTACCTTGTAAAATGGCGTTGCTAATAAAGTGTTATGAAAAGTGAAAGACAACCATTATTTAGATTATTTCAACTAGTAGTGTGTAATGGCTACTCGACGAGTGACGAGTACTTTTATGTATCATTTGCGATTTGGTTTCATCAATTCTTTAGAATACATATTTTGATAAACGGGTAATCTTACATTTTTATTCCTGTATTGAAAAGACATGAAAGTACAAAGAATTGCAAATGTGTGAATTTGATTCCACCATACAGATAAATATAGTCCACATAAAAATTATTCATACATGCGATTTTTTTTTGTAACTTTATGGCTTTCATTGCTTTTGTTACATTTGCATTTCTCTTTGTCGCAAAAAAATGGCTAAGTCAATAGTGTTGCAATATTTCAAATTTACAATATAAAGAAAACAGAGTTTTTTTATGCACAGGTGTTTAATTCAAGTTTATTATTCTTTCACAACTACATACTCATGTAAGTTGTAGGTACTTGCTCTGCATTTATTGTTGTAATTTTGCTACAGAGAATGTATAGTGTGTACCTACAAAACATTCGTTTATAGGTAATAGGTATCATGAAAATGGTTGAAATTGTGTTACATACACCACACCCTTCGCAAAATTCACCCAATAAAAATAAAGATACCTCTCCCGTATTAATTCATGCTGCATGCGTTTGTGGCATCCATAAATCTTTATAAGATCAAAAATTAATTTATTACACGCCAGTCCCATTTTGCATCAATAATAATTGAATTGACTAAAACCTCAAGTCAAAAATAATGTTGGGCATAATTGTAGTTTCGTTCGTAGTAGTGCAATTATTGTTTCGCTCAACAGCGGGATCACCTTTAGGGGTACAAGATGCTAGCATTAAAGGTAATTTTTAAAGTCGCAAATCTACCGGTTTCAACATTTTCTTACACACTTCCTGTATCTGATGGAAAAAGTTTTGGAATGCATATAGGTTTATTTGACGAGCCCGAAGTTTTCCTAACAATATCCTCGGAAGCGGGCGTAAGAGGGGGGACCTTTTTGGACAGAAGATTGGAATTGAATTGGAATAATTTCGCGGTGGAATATGGGGACTATGTCGGACTGTTTGATTTCGATGTAACACTTAACCCTAACAGTAATGCACAGAGTTTTCGCGAGCAGGCAAAAGAAAGTGTTCCGGTAAACACAACCAGAGGTTACTACAGGACCCTGTGGAGATACGAGAGGAATGACAATATATCTGCTCTAATGGGAGAAAATTGTGTTGGGTATTGGATAGCTTATATACGGTTGGGGCAAGATGGAACAGAAAGTGTCCTTATGAGCAATTGTCTGAAAACCCGTCCTACCTGGATGAATGACATTAAGGAAATCATTGGAGACAAATCATTACATTCAATATTGATTCCTGGAACTCATAATGCTGGCTCGTGGAAACACTACAATGGCGTACCTTCAGAAAATCCCATTATTAGATATTCTATCTGGTATTGATATTTTTGAAGAATTTGTTGTACTTGTTACCGTATTATCGATATTACATTTTGTCTACATGCAAAACTATTTTTCCAGCCAAGAAGATTCCATATATGAACAATTGGTGCATGGCATTCGATATTTAGATGTTCGTGTGGCGCATTACCCACAGACAGAAGAAAAATTTTGGGTTAATATTTATTGTTATTCTGTCTCAAAATAAGATACATCCATATTTAAACAAAAGTTTGCTTATCCAGTATTTGTTATAATAAATGCAGGTAAACCACGACACTATACGAATAGGACCCCTTATTGACCTGATTAATGATGTCAAGCGATTCACAATGGAAACAAAGGAAATTGTTTTTATGGATTTCCATCGGTTTCCTGTGGGATTCACTTCACCATCGATTCACTATGAACTAGTACAATTCGTGCAACAGAATATAGGGTATTTTCTTGCCCCGAAACAGTTTTCCAACAATGTCACACCAAACCAACTTTGGAATACAAACAGAACGGTTATTCTCACTTACGCAGATGATTCGGTATCGTCTCAGCATGATGTTTTATGGCCAAACTTGCGTCAGGTGCCAAATCTTTAGTAGTGTACCACCTTATTAGTATTTTCAGGTCAAACATGTTAAATTATTTGTATGCCATGATTGCTAGGCTTGGGGCGACAAAAATGAAGTGGAGACTTTGGGACAATATCTTAATGACGTTATTCCTGAATTAGGATGCACACAAAGATTCTGGGCGGCCATGGGACAAATTACACCGACGGCAGAAGATATAATTTTCAAACCACTCGTCGGTCTTCGAGGATTTGCACAACTTGTTAATATTAACCTTACTTTCTGGTATCAGCAACCATCATGGTATTCTAAAAGTATGATTGTAACAACTGATTTTTACTTGGGGAGCAATATTATTGAAATAGCTCTGAAAGTAAACAGGAACGGTGGGGCATGCTTGTAACCGTGCACATGCACCCGCGCAGAAGAAGTAGAATTCTGAAATGAAGGCATTGTATTCGCTACAGAATTAAAAAGCATGCAATTAAAACTTGTTATTGATGGAATTACTAAGGATTATTCAATTTTTACTAGTTATCAAAACATACAAACATTATTGCAAGTCTAAACTTTGTTTTATATACGCACATCACATTGTTTCATTTTGTACATTAACATTCCCTATACCTAATTATACATAAACCACTGTAATAAGACAAGGAAACACTCGGAACGAACAGAATCTTAGTACTTAACTATGAAGAACCCATCCCCTTCCAAGTGTCTGTATTTGCAATAAGTTTGGAGAGCATTACCCACCCGGGTTTATGAGAAAGAACTATTATATAGTATATCCAAATAATTGGTGAATCGGAACTGGCTAATCATTAGAAATTATAACATTCTTTGCCATACAATAAAAAAGTAAATTTTCGAGCTGATGATTAGCATACATACTACAACAGGATTGAGGGTTTACACTGACTCTGACTGTGAGACTGAAACCTAATCTACAATGAGAAATACTTTAAAAGTACACTTTAAAAGTTCCTTAACGAAGAGTCTTAATTTATATTTGTCTACGTGTATCAAATACATTTATTATTTGTCCCTTTCCATGGTGAGATTCAATTTTCATTGAGATCTATTCGTATAATTCGTAAGAGTGGTAGAACATTAAAGGGCAAAATTAGTATATTATCATCACATTTACTGTTGCGAAACAGAAACTCCAGAATTAACAAGCAAAACATCATTGGGCAGCTCTTTCGCTTTCTCTTGATATTGCCGTTTCCAAAGGCACCATTGCATTAAAGGGATATTGAAACTGACTTGACGGCACAAATAGTCCAAAAGAAGCTTTGCAGCAGTCACTTACCAAATTACGAGACAAATCTGCCATACCGCTTTCGTCCATCCACAGTGCCAATCCAGAGTTTTCATCGGAAGTAGGAATACTCTTTACCTCTGCTTCTGTGTTGTAATCTAAAGTATTAAACAATGGATCTTGAAGAGGTGGCACCTTAGATTCATCACTTGTAGCATTGGCAATGCTAGGATTTTCAGGGGGGTTGGTGGTATTCGCTGTGAGAGTTGGTTTTGGTTTTTCCTCGGACAATGACGATTCTTGTTCAGAACCATTATTCTTTCCAGTCAGGTAGGCCACATAATCCTGATCTGAAAAAATGATGTCGTCGTAATCCTCTAATAAAACTTCGATGTCACTGTCTGCCAGTGAAAGATTACTAATGTCAGATGTAAATGACATTTCGAGCTCTTCAAGCGATGAGTTCACGTCACTGTCATCATTGAGAATGGCAGGAATTTTATCTCCCTCTTCATCTTTTGAACAGCCTTTATTATTAGACATTTGCATTTGTATAGGCATCTGCTCCCTACTTGAAGCAAAAGGCTCCAAGCGCTCCACTGGGTTATTAGTAAAATTTCCAGGATCTCCTGCGTACTTTGAATCAGTTGTAGGTTGACTTTGTAGTACGTTGTGAATAGGATTGGGGACGAGAGTAAGTGTCCTATTCGCAAAACACACTTCTTGGGTGGTTATGTGCTCCTTGAAGGTTTCCACTTGGTTATTATCATTTTCTGCTTTTTCAAACCTCGAATCTGTTAAAGGTTGACTTGGTGTTACATTGTGCAGAGGATTAGGCACAATCAGCTCATTACTTGGGGATTCTTTGTGGACTTCTTGAGCCATATTTGCAAAATCGTCTTTTTCAAACTGTCTCTGTTTAGAGGGAGTGCCGCAAACTTCTTTAATGATCACGCATTCTTCATCTGAATTATTTGACAAATCGTCAGTAACCTTGGATTTACCGAGCTTGATGTTGTCGTTAGATTGGGCGATGCAGCAGTTGACCACTCGAGGAACAACTTTTATGTCGTCAAGTTCCGACTTCACATTTCCAGTTAAAGTCGATATGGATTGTCGAGCTTCCACTCTGTTAGTTTCACCATCATCGTATTCAACCTTGAACATTTTATTTGGGGGAGACACTCGGGCTTCCTTATTAGCAATACCTTCATCCCCGCTTGTTAAATTTTCATCCGGTGTGCTTGAACCTCTGTACAATGGATTGGGAAAAGGTGACTTTTCACTCCGCTTTCTTTTTCTGTTTTCGATTTCGGGAGATTCGGATTTAGTACGCACCGCTGTGAATTTTATATCGACTTCGTCTTTAATAGCTTTAGGTAGCTCAGTGTGGTTGTAATCCAGCACGGAGCGTTCTTCCCTGGCAGATTGAATGAAACAAAGATGAAATGTACAAAGTTTACAATGTTTTAATATTTGCTAAGTATAGACTATTTCCACACTATTCCCGATACTTGACTTGATTAGATTACAATTGATAAATAGTATTAACATTCAATTCGATAAGTAATTCAATGCAACTTACTGGGAATTCTTAGTCCACTCTTTATAACTGTGTGATGATGTAAAGTCACGTTCAGCCGATATTATCTGAAAAAAAAAATTAATGTATGTACTTTACACAACTATATCCAAAAAATTGCTCCTGTTTTAACAAAGATGATTAAATACAACCACTACGTACAACAATAATATACCTTTAAACGTTTTGGTTTATATATAATGTATCGCGTATAAAATATTCCTAATTTTGGGTTCACACTTAAACTCACACAATCTTAGAGTATTTCGTGAGCACACATTACACTTACCGTACGCATACAGGTATATTTATAGTATAGACTTTTCTATATCATTTGGTGTAGATGTAGTATTCACAGTCAGCAATTCTTGTCCTCATTTAGAGGTCAAGGAGCTAGAAACGTAATGGCTTACTTACAGGAGGAGGAGGAGCCGGTATCTTTTTTCGGATGACCATTTTGGTTGCACATCTTCCCTGGTGGTTCCAGTCATAGACCCTAAAATCAATTTACTTTCTTAATACATTGAAAATTTCATGATATTTACAAGTGTGGATATATGAATAATGGCACAGTTAATGATATACCAAATCAGCCTAACTTACACTCTCTCTATAACTGTTTCTTCCTCGACCTCATGATCGCGGTTACGACGGTGTTGACCATAATGTCCAAATTCTCCATATCCTGAAGAA
Organism: Plutomurus gul; assembly: GCA_019776185.1. Classification (NCBI taxonomy): domain Eukaryota; kingdom Metazoa; phylum Arthropoda; class Collembola; order Entomobryomorpha; family Tomoceridae; genus Plutomurus; species Plutomurus gul. Next base: position 10,546 of record JABASC010003005.1, read on the forward strand.
TTCCACATTTTCCGGTTCCTGCTGAAGTGTTGATCACAAACAAAAACAACCAAATTAAAACTGTTCACACACGTGGACACTGGACACTACATCAACATCCAATAATACATAAACGATATAACAATACTCAATTAACAACTACAATCGATCGACCTACACATCAATCATCTGCATCAGACTAATGCATATGGATGATACATTACAAGAGTTTCAATAATTTTTATGGTGATTTAAAACATTTGGTTCGACTTACGATTAAATTCGGTGAAATTCGGATTGATGGTGCAGTGAAGTGTGGCTTTGCCAAATTATGTATTCATGAAGCTGGTGGAACAACAATGCGAATTCAAAGTGTATAATTAAATAATTGCTAAAATATAGCTTTGTATACCACACATGAAATTAAATTAAACAAACAAAAATAAATAAACGTTCTACTTTTGCCGCACTACACTTGTTAAATTAATAAATACGATAAATTGTTGTTGTGTGTTGCGTTAAAAACGTCAAGTGACTACCAAAAGTGTCATAGACTAAAATGGATACTAAAATAACACGCGAATCACGCGATACTTGAACAATCATGTTTATAATTAAAAAATTCTCATAACCAAAACTTCATTATTAGTGGCAGTCCAGGGCCAGGGACTACGACTACGACTAACTAGGGACTAGGGACAACAAACACAAACCTGCGCATACCGGTTTAGTCAGTCATATATATCATGTATGTGATGTGAAGTGAGATGAACAACAATGTAATAAACACGAAGTAACACGAGTAATCTACCCTGGCCTGGTAAACGTAAACGCCGCTCGCATGATTCATGTTATCTACATATTATGATATAGTATTCATGAATTATCCACATCTCTATGTGTTATCTACATAAAATTATTTTAATGTTGTTACAGTATGTATTGGAAACTGACATTTTCTCGAATGACCAGGTGAGTAAGGGCACCACTTTTAGACGGATCTCAAAAGCCCCATTCCACCCGTTTTGACCATTTCAAAATCCGCCCAGTACAAGCCCGAAGTAATTTCCCTCTCCAAATACCCGACCCCCCAAAAAGCCCGACCCGTACATACCCGACTGGTATGTACGGGTATACCAACCTAAAAAAGGAAAAGAGGCTCTAAATTCGCAATGGATTACTTGTAATTGCGGATAGTGTCAGCCAAAAAATGTAGGCAAAAAATTGAGACAAAATTGAGCTGAAAATGACATTAATTCCCCTATAAATAACTTTTGACCAAATAGAGCTGTAAAACTGGGCACACCAGTGTACTGGAAGACAAGAAAACTGTAGCAGTCTACAGCTTTGGAAAACAAAAACTGTGTGTTTTTATGAGCAATTCAGCTCAAGGTAACCATCCGTCCCCCTTTCGAAAACGTGTCCCCCTACATATGTCCCCCTTTGCCCAGGTCAGAAGAAAGTTTTGCTATGAATGGAATTTCCAAAACTTGAAACTACACAGAGAATACATTACAACAATCTGTAAATATTATCTCTCATACTGCCAATTTTGTTAAGATTTCTTTCAAAATTCATAAACTTTCCTTCCAAATTGGGTTTTACCTATGTACTTATTTTGTTTGATTTTGACCAAAAAATTTCGACCTGAAGGCCTGAATTCCTTCTGTTCAGTTCTTGTTTTTAAAGACTAAAAGAGTAAAATGACTAGTGAGAAAAAACTGACGATGAACTGTTAAAACAAGTTCATTGTAACAAGACATTTTCAAGAGCTCTCCCGTTTCGAGATTTCAATAACATAGGCGTGTAATGAGTCCACACACTGGGTCAACCCCACCGGCTTTCGCCTCAACAATAAATGTAAAGCGAGAAAAAAAATCTTCGAATATTAGCATTTGCATGAAAGTAGAAAATTTTGTTATATAAGAAATTTAAATTTTTTAATTTTCGAAAGTTTCGTTAACATTTTTCTCATGAAAAATGAATTTTGGGGTCGAAAGCCTTTGGGGCTAAACTAGTGTGGAGACCCACTACACGCCTATGTTGTTGAAATGACGAAATCGGATGGACACTGAAATGCCTCCTCACAGGAATATCTGTAAAAGTAAGCTAATCAAGGTAACATTTCATTTTATATACTGTTCTCTAAAATTGTAAAATGTCCCCCTTTCACTTGGTAGAAATTTTGTTCATTTACAATTAGTATTTTTCACTAAAATTTAGCCGAAAATGGTAATTTGTCCCCCTTTGGCTCCGGAAAAATATTGTCACCCTGATTCAGCCAGTAGAATTAGGCAAAAAATCGTGCTACATTCACAGTAGCTAAACAGTGCCAATAAGTATTTCTAAGAACCTATTCTTCTTGAGGGTCCCTGCTTAGGACTGCTTGGATGCTTGTTGTAGTACCAATTTTTGGACAATTTAGTCAATTCGTTTTATCCAGTTCAGGAATGTAAGTCGTGCAGTAGTAATAATGAATTTAAATTTTCAGCTTACTACTTATGTGAACGTATGCAGTACCACTATATGCTTATGTGCATGCAAACATTTGGAATTCTGAGAATTTTGGGAAACGAATGATGAATCTTCCATGATGAATTAAAGCGAATATTTGCTGCTTATTCAGCACTGTGAATAAGCAAAAACAATTTTCTGAGAAGGATAAGTAAATAACTACGTCGTATAGAGGTTAGGTTAAGCTTGTATAGAAGAACAGAGTAATGCCCTGTTTCTAACTCCACAGTGATAAGAGATCTACATTCACTTTCGTAATGGAAAGGTAAATGGTAATTACATATATATGAAAAAAATTAAGTTTAAATAGCTTGCATTCATTTCGTGCATTTGCTTATATCAGCATAACTTATTCAAATCGGTTGTCATTCGTAAGAGAGCTCACGGGAAATTAGTATCGGTTGCACTTGCACATCTATCGAGCCTATAGTTACACTCTTACAACACTTGTTAGTTGTTAGTATCACGACCTGAAATTATCGTTTTCATCTATCACTACTGTCGCATAGTCGCATATCATCGAACCCTGGATTTTCATCCAAATTAATTTTGAAATTAATTGAACGCATGTACAATGTAATAAAATTGAAGAAAATACCCTTCACATCTAAAGAAAGGTGGCTGATACGCACAATATTTCCGGAGGACAAATAAAATACACGGTAAAACATTAAAAATGCATTCACCTCTACATAGAAAAATAAATATCATATATTTTCAGAAACATCCGTATTCATTAATCATCATTTTCATCATACAGAAATTATATGTACACGCACTACAAACATTTACAAATATTATTAGAAAATATTTATTTCAACCCTTTCCTATATTGTTTGTTTTCCCATTATCTCTAGTGTCATTGTTTCCCGCTTTCCCTTTTCCAGCAGCCCTGGGACAGTTGATGTTAAATGTAATAAAATTTAAATTTGTAGGGTTGAGTTACTTAATATGTCATAAAACCTTTCCTATACAGGCAGGTAGGGCAAGCATATCCTCACCCAGTGGACCAACCAACAACAGGACAATGGTTTCTGTTCAGTCCCAGACACACCCTAAGCCAAAAGAGCCGGTGCTAAGAACACCTTTATCACTGTTAAATGAAGTGTGCAGTAAGGCTAAAACAGCTCCTCAATTCAAAATATCCGAAGATGGTCCGGTGCACAGCCGAAGATTTGACTGCCAAATTCGGGTTGAATTTTGCTGGGAAGGTACCTTAGAAATATTTCACTCAAAAAACATTTTACTGTTAGTTAATTTAAGTTATTTTATAACAGCGAAAGGAAGTGGGCGAACTAAGAAGGAGGCGAAACAGAAAGCGGCTGAGGTCCTGCTCCTGGACATGGACAAAGAAGTAGAAAAAATGTTAATGCCAGTAGAAAATAAGGAGAATAATTCTTCTGGTCACCCTGGTGTAGCTGTAGATTATGACCCGGAAGTCCTTGTCACCGAAGTGGTGAAGCTAGATGAACTGTGTCTTCATATTAAAGGAATTTCTACACAGTATGAGGTATTGTTAAATAGAAGTACAAAAATACATTCGACACCCAATTAGGCAAAATATGTTTAAAATGTAAGGTCTATCCAAGTTGAATAATTATTACTCGTTTACTCTCAGGCACAATCTTAAAGAGTATTGAAAATTGCATATACCGTGAGCACACAACACATACCATTCGCCGTAGTTTTCCAAATACATTCGATAATTCCCTTAATCGTTTTTCTTTATATTTTTAACCTCTATGAGTGGTGGTAAATTTAGTTTTCTTGTTTGGATGATGTTGGAGCATGCATATACATATATGCATGCTCGCATATATCGACCCGGTCGATTCTAAAATTTCTTTCAAAAAGGGTATTGAACATTGTTAAAATAAAGTAATACTTATGTTTACAGCATTGATTCTAATGGTTATAAGTTATAATATTGTGTGTTTAGAACATGCCGCGTACGATGAACCGGAAAAATAATTTTTACGCTGTAAAAAAACGAACGGGTCAGCTTTCACAATATAAAGATAATCAGCGCCTTATTATTTGTCATGGACCAAAATTAAAGCCGTAAATGTAGGCGTGCAATCATCCTTTTACGTACTGTCAATGTCATTTCGATAGCAATTGCAATTGCAATTGCAATTACTACACATCGACATCGACCTAATAAGCAAAAATTCCAGGAACAAACAAGAGTATAACTGATACTGATTTCTGATTTTCTGTGATAACTAACGACATAATTAGAGACAATGAAATGATTCATGGAAAATTGCATGCGTATCAACATTATGTAACTAAATGCTGTGTATGTGTTTACATTCTGATTAATGGGGGAAGATTTAATTCTTAGCGTTCTTCGGTGCGAATTTGCTCATCCAGTCAGTCAGTCAGAGTCAGACAAACTAAATTACTGTCGAATTTTGTTGTTAATTTGAATTGCGGACATAATCTAATCTGACGACATGGCTGAATATTTAGC
>JABASC010003006.1:0-15513 GCA_019776185.1 Plutomurus gul
CTCACTGTGGTGAACGAAATATTAACAAATTAAAGCTACTATTACCTTTCTACGATGTCCTGTGCACTCACAAATTACTCGATCATAAATAAAATACCAGGATGGAAGTGCCTCAACTATTTTCTAACATCTGCATTGATGAAATGAATAAATTATAAATATTACACATTAAAATAGTGTACAATATGTTCTGCTTCACTACAAGAGCCGAATAGTAGCAATACATTGAAATGTAAAGGAAAGGAGAATTAGCATGCAGGAATATATGCATAAATACTATTGAACCCCCTGTACAGAAATTTGTGAGCTGGAGAGATGAAAAGGTGCGCACGCATCCATTTCTATCCCAACTGCCTCAGGGTGAAAGATTCATATTCAATTGCGTATTGCTCTTTTATATACCTTTCTCTACTCCAATCTCTCTGTCTTTCCTTCCTTGTCACTCTGCTTACATCCTTCTCAACACTTGACCGCATTCCATCACTTGCTAGAACTCTATTAAGTATTTCTCTGTCTACCATTTCTCACTTTGTCTCGTTTCTAATTTCTCTCTTCTCTTAACGTACTATCCGGTCAGTCTGTTGGTTCTTAACCTAACTTCAATAGGCACCTTGTAACAACTAATAGAATATGATTATAATATCTAGACGATGTAACTAAAGCCTACAAATGTTAATGTTTTTGTCGTTTATGTAGAAAAATTCGTTTTAGTCACAACGAACGGAATATATTGTTTGAGTGAATGAGTGGTCAATGTGTATGATAAAAGCTGACAGCACACCTTTGATAGTACCAATAGCTGAAAGGATTGTCCAACGAATCTGGCTGCGCTTTATTTACACAACGGATACGCACGATATTTCAAGCTAGAAAAGAGACACGGCATGAGCCTCTTTGACAAAGAGCAGCAGATTGAAGCAGAAAAGGGAGCAAGAAGACTGATATGATAAACTCACAAAAGTTGAATGAGAAAGATGCAGAAGTAAGATTTTCCCCCACAAAAGCTTTTGACTGGCGAACACATGCTTATCCAGCAAAGCAAAAAAAGACCTTAAAAAACTTTTGGCAAAGGAAAACATACAAAAGAGGTAAAATCTCTTTTACACAGGATATCCCCATTTCCAAATACATTTATGGACACTTTCAAAGGACGAGCAACGGCGTTTGCAGGAAACGTAGATTCCTACCCATACAACATGCATGAAACTACACTCTGCACAATTGTTTGCTACGCTTAAGACAGGTTCTTCGGCAAGTTAGATTTCTTATTTTACTCCTCCCTGCCCTCTCCCTCATGCGGTTGTACATTAATTTTCCGTCGGAATTAATACACTATGTAGTAGACTATTCTCTTACTAAAATGGAATCTGGACTGGAATAGGAATTCTGTCGAATAAGAGTGCCAACTCAACCACGGCGTAGAAACTTGTACAAACAAAACTTCAGTGTCTCTCTCTCTCTCTCACTTTCCCTCGGTCTCTTTCATCATGGAGGCTTCCTCGTTTCTAGAAGATCTCCATCAAGAACCTACGTTTTATAATATTTCTATTCTATCACGAGATTGTTTGTTTACTACTACTGCTAGGTACATTTATGAGCTCAAGTATATGTACATAGGTACTACGGTACTTCAGGGATGCTCGCATAAGGACGGTGTATATATATATATATCTGCGGACAAACAATAGCATAGTAGGGTTTCTCTGATATAAATATATGTATGTAGTAATGTAGTCCTACAGTTGATAGAGTTCAAAAATTCAACCAAAACTATCGATCAGTGTTTTCGATGTCCCGAATTCATTTGAGACACTTTAAATGCAAAGGTGATGTTTCGTTGTCGCCTAAAAGCACTTTGATGATCCAGCAGCCGAACTTATTTCACTTGTACTCGACGTGTGTAGATGGATGCCCGAAAATAACCTTTCGAACTGTACAACATATTACAGGAATGATTCATTATTATTGGCTGCCACTGGCGACTCCAAATGAACGTGTCGGAGTGAAAATATTTATAGAAAGGAGAGAGACAGATTGGTATGGAAGGTTTTCCAAACCAGACCAAAATTGTTTATACAGTGCAGTACAGTGCTATAACTTTCCTTTGAAATACATTTGAATTATGTATGGCATTTTGCGCTACTGTGGATTCTGCTTCTGATGTGAGGCAACTTGACATGCTCTTATCATGAATCATGGATGACGTACGACATTGGATTCTACAATATCGGATTATATATCATGTCATTATCTACTCGTACTAATTTAATACGCTAATTTGCTATATTCTAAATTCTGATGCTAAATCTTTGCTAAATTTGTTGTAACAACCCGGATTTGAGGACAACCAATTTATTGTTACAATTTGTAGTAAGTATTGGGATTTCTAATTTTATTTCATTTAGAGTCCATTGAGATTGAGCAAACAACAGAAACAGTACATTTCTAACCCATATAAGGGAAACGGTAAATGTTTTGCTGTGAACCAGAATTATTTAGCGTTGAAAAAATGTGTACCTACCTAACAATTTTATTACACATAATTTTCGTATTTGTCAAAACGAGTAATATACAAAAACACTAGAACTATAATGTAACCTTGTGTTTAATTGAATTTAGCCTTCATTGCAATCATAAAGGTCAACAGAGTCTGCATAATGATTAGAGGCGCTTTTCATAAGACGCTGACAAAATAATAAATTCATTTGATAACGACCTATTTGGCTCCGAGCCATAACTCTGTAATACACCATGTACGAGGTATATTAAAACAGCAGCAACAAAAGACTCCATTAGGGTTTAGGTGGTTCCAACTCGCAGTTCTTATCAGTAGCAGTATAAACAGGATACTTTGACAAAGAGAGCTCCTAATTCAACCGATTACGAAACTTTCCGTAATGCTTAAGCGTAGCGTAGATGTTTCTTTAGCAAAGCAGGTATACAAGTAAGAATTTATTACCGAAGAAGCCTCCTGTGTCTACCCTATTGCACTCATCGCCCTTACGGTGATTCTTTATCCAGCAAGCATTGCATATGTATATACCACTATTTAGTCTCGTCTTCCTCCCACTGAGCTGATTGTGTTGCATGGCTCTCTATGTTGTGACTACAACTCTGTCTAGCTTCATTCTCCTACAAATATAATTGCAAGCCAAGCCAAGCCAAACTCACCGCTGTAGAAAGTTTACTTTCTCTATATTTCATCCCGCGCATTCAGTTATACGGGGAACATGGCTCCGCCGCAATCAAGGCATGACAGACAGATTAAATAACTTGGAAGACGAGCTGTCAGGGAGTATCATGACTTTTGTCGATGGCAAAATTCTCAATTTAATCCAATTCAAAAGTACACATCTGTAATATGTACAAGTGTACAAAAAATATAAATGAATTCTATTAGTAAATAAAGCAGTAAATAGTTTGTACGTTCGTCACTGTATTTCCCCAGCAGCAATTAGATTTCACAGTAAGAATAAAATAAAACAAATGCTACACAAGTTTAATTTGTGAAGTTTCGAAACAGCTAAATTAGATTTGTTGTACATCTAGTAAATAGCAATGCAGCAGTCAGCAAATTAGGTAACAATATTTAGGAGTAGATAATACTGGGAAGTTTAGTAGGTTTCCCTATAACTGGAGCACATTACAACAGACAAAATTATTCGCATTTACAGTTGCAAAAGAGTCACTATTTGCTGAACTGGGCTGCATCAACTTATTTGTATATTGACTTAGGTAGAAAAGAAAAGAGGCCAGCCTGATTCAAAGATAGGGGAAACACGGGTTGTGAATTTTTTATGAAGAGCTGACTGAGAGTGATCAAAGAGAAGTCGTTTGGATCCACCCTGACAAGGGAATGCTCTTCTGTCTAATGTGCTTGCGCTTATACTTGCCCTTTGAAGAACAGAGCATAGACATTACACAAATGTCTGTATACAAACATTACGCTAACTGCACACACACTACTAACATGGGTAGCACTAGGTACACACTTTCTGCCTTGTGCTGCTGCCAAGAAACGGATAGCACGGATCTCCTTCTCTGTAAGAGACGACTGCTTCTCTCTGTGTGTAACAGACATTCGGATGAATATGCTGGTGAAGATGGGAGTGACCTGCCTGTAAAGCGACTTCAGATACTAAAGTGACACAGTAGAAATGGGGCGTACAATCACCGCACAGAGTTCCCATCACATCTCCCCAGCTAAGATAACAATCTAAGGTGAAAACTAAACTTAAATGTTTCCTCACGAAGGGAGCGCAAAAAGAAAACACAGAACAAATGCATATACAAAACGGAATTTTCCCTACATAAATGTGCAATGCTGGAACCATTCTGGTTCAAATGGAGAAAGTAACACCTCCCTGTACGAGGCATTTACTTTTAGACTGGGCTCGGCCCGAGTGCAAAATGCTTGTTGATGTAGGCAAGTACATAGTGGAGTTTGGCATAACATTATTTGAGATGGAATAGGAATAGGGAGAACTAAAATAAATAAATAGACATGAGAGCAGAAATTTCCAGAGAAATGTTTCGTACAACCCGAAGGAACTTTCTTCCAATCTCTTTTTGTGTAAACCGTGTGTTTTTCTCATATGTACTTAATTATGGAGAAATGCAATGGTGGACAATAGTATACACTGCCGAAGGTAAATGATCTCTGCTACGTTTAATGTAAATACGTGGATGTTACTCGCTTTGCATTCCGGATGTTGCTTTTGCAAATTTTCAGCCAATATCCACGCACAATATACATCACGTAGTAGTTGCAATATAGTGTACGGTACATTACGCAAGCTATTAGGTACCTGTGTATTGCTTTCAGATAAAATGTATGCACATAAAGAATAAATACATAAATTAAATGGTGCAGTATAGGGGAGTTGGACAAAGTCGGGAAACGATTCAAGTGTACAAACACACATATGTGCAATTGGACGATAATACTTTCTGTGTTGTGCGGCTACTATTACTTTACCTCTGCTCGGAATGATGCAAGGGCGTAATGATGCCAGTTCACCAGCGATACATGGTAGACAAGCCAGTACAATTGTGGAGAAGAAAGACTGGAGAGACGTGCACAGTTAAACAAGAGGGAGGATTTCCTTCGGATTTCCTCAAATACCTTTATACTTAAAAGTGTAATTTCCTCTGCTCCTTTGCTCAGTCACAAATTTACAAATATGGGCCTGTACATGGTTCTAGTGAGAGTTCTTACGATGCTCTCCGTAATCTCTGGACCAGAGTAAAGCTCTGTTTTGAATGCAAAGACGTGTCATAAACTAGCTACTAGCGGAGGCGTCACGATTCCTAGATATGAAATCCTTATAGTCACAATCAGTGTCAGTCCTAGTTATCCAATTGTTCAGTGTAACGACACAGGCGGTTCGCCTGTAGGCGCTTTCTTCCGTGTAGAAGCTTAAAGAACTCTCGTTCGCAATTTCCACCAATAGAAATCGCAAAATAGTTTTCGTTGTACGTTTTGCTCCTCCTTTGGTTCTTACATACTATTTGTATGTTTAATACAGTAGTAGTAGTGTGTAAACATTGTACTTTTATTAATAGATATGAACCGCTTAGAAAAATCTTTATTACACAGTCCATCGAGACGAGAAATCCACGAAGAAAGTTTATCGTTCAATATTCTTATGCGGATAGTAGTTACATAATAAAGTTAGGATCTGGCAGAAAATCTAAGAAATGATCCTAATATCATTATTACTGCATCACTGTTGATCTGAGAAATAGAGACTTGGAATCTGTAAGAATATAGGATTGGCAGGACGGAATGGTGCGTTCTACTATGAGATCCATGCCATGAGAATGCGTCATAACAGTAATATATAATGTGTGATGGGAGTGCGAGTGCGAGTGCGAGTGAAAGTATGAGTATGCATTCTATTACGACGTGACTGAAATTCCATGCTCAATCGCTTTCTCAAGCTGAACATGTACTCCCTTCTACACCCTGGCTACACATTCTATTAGTATATATCTGTGTGTGCATCTAGGCCACTGTGGGGCCTTGCTTGCTGTTCCGGCAAAGGGAAATGTGAACTCATTTCTTCATTCTCGTGCGGCTTATTCTGTTGTCCCGAAAACTTCAAAACCCCACCACCACCGGTAGTGTAGTAATAGTAGTAGTATTTCCGATCTAGTAATCTTTCTCGGCAATGCGTGGAAGAAGAAGCAAAAGAAGATTTTATCATAAGCCTATGTCATGAATGTGGCTTTCTTGATAAGGGGGATAGTAAAAGAAGTTATATTTCGTAGTCGTAATATCCTCAGTGCTCTTTTGACTTTTGACGTCATTATGTATGATGAAAGATCTAAAAATTGGTGAAAACTTCGACCGTGACCGGAATTCATATATTTAACCGGTGTATGCTGCTGTGTACATTTACCTTGAATTTGCTTGGCACTCCATCGTCGTAAGAGCTGACGCAAACCAATCCGTCCACCAAAACTTAGGCGTCTCTCTAAACTCATTTCCCTACCTTTTACAAATATAAAGTTTTTGAATAGAAGCACTTTCCTATTTGCATAAAACATAAAAGCTAGTGTTATAATACATTATACATGCATTTAGATACTAATGCATTCACTTTTTATTTAAGCCATATTAGTGTAAGTACACGCGCCATTGCCAGCAGCGGTCTATGAAGCATTCATCTAGTTGTTGCGTAGTAAGTGACAGACACCGAGTACATTACTTATTGCAATTATAGTTGATAGACGAACAAAGGGTGAACTATTTAAAGATTTCTTCCGTTGCTTGCAGTTGGGATGGAACAATAAATAGTGGGCAAAATGTGTCAAATAGATTAGAAATTGTTTTTAGTGCTAAAGATCTTCTGCGTTGGATCGTATAACTTTGATAGGGAATAGAGTAGAAAGCATCTTTAGCGATCACTCACCCTTCCAAGTCATTATTCAAATAAGTCAAAAGGTTAGACGTGTGGGTAACTGCATGTATTTTTTTCCAAAGGAATGTATTGAATGTTGGAAATAAATAGAACGAAGTCACACACTGGGACACGGCTCAGCGTTGTTATTTTCTATGAGAATATATTATTGCCTAGTACGATGTTCTGAACACGTCTCATAAATTTACATCACATTGACATTCCACGATAAATAATGTATCGGTATTTGAAGTTGTACTACTTTACATGCATGGGTCTTGGCTTCTCGGTGATAAGTTGGCCATTCTTTTTTACACTCTTAGTCCTGCAACTAGAATTCCGATTCACACAAGTTCACATTTCAATTCCGATGAAAGCGGCTGGAAACCGCAAATTTTCTTGAGTCATACATACCTCCGGCTAAATAAATCTTGTTGGCATTTGGACGATGTGCGCTCAAAATTTCGGAATATGACTGGGCCTTCAATCCAATCAAATTTACTTTTTTACGATGGAATTATTAATCAAGATGAAAATGGAATATTCCAATCTGTTTTGTGGATTGTGCATGACACAGTGACACTATTGGTGTTTCCGATCGAGCCGGCGGGTTTCGAGGTGAGTCGCGATTTTAGGGCTCGAAGCTCGTCGAGCCAGGGAACAGAAATAGAGAGGAGTATGATCCCTTTTCTATGTCGTCGAACTTTTTTGCCAGCCGAGCTAAACTACTTTATTTACCGGACGAGCCTAAGTAACGGATTTTTTCAAGTTTTCTACGCAATTCACAATTTTGTATTTAATAAAATCCAAATTATTGGGACTAATTTCAATTTCAATTGACAAAATTAAAAAATATTAACACAAGCTTTTGTTTTCCGGCTGGCTCGGCTCGGCTCGACAAACTTTGGGTTGAGTCGCCGCGGTGGGACAAAGTTATCGGTTCGATTTAGGGTCGAGTTTGCAATTTTCGAGCCGAGCACTAATCTGTACGCTTGAAAGAGCGTTAATTTAGATTTATATTTCACAAATTTTTTCGAATCTCTACATAATTATCATTTTTAATTATTTACCTCAAACCAAGGCAAAGTAAAGAATATATTATTTATTCGTGGTTGCACTGTACATTGCTTCACACTATTCGTCTATGGCATTGCAGACGTTGTAAATTGTAACAACTTAAGTGGCGAGTAAATCTCTGTAAAAATGTAAAGGCTTTTGAAAGCCTTTTGGGTACCTTTCATCTATTCAAACCACATGTAGACATGTATAAATAAAAATACAAGTAGCAGTCCACTCAGTAGACTTTAGGCAGCCTGAGTTCAGGCTTTTATGTAGATTGCATACCAATTGTAGAGGGCAAAGAAAAGTTCGATACTATTCACAGTCTCGTTTATTCATGGTCATGCTACTCCATCAAATTCTAAATTAACTTTACGGACAACCAACTTTTGCGATAAAAGTTTCTAAAATAGTTTGTGAGTTAGTGGTGAGCCACAAAATTGTGTAAATAGGAATTCTTTCCATGTCACATTGGTGTTGTTGGACAGTGTGGGTGAAACCAACGCAGCACCCAGTGTTCCGAGTGGTTTGTATCAATTGGAAAAAATGGGTGGTAGAAATGGCAAAAAGTGATAAAAATGCATCATCGATTTTAGTTGGAACGTTGTAAAAATGGTAAAATATAATTTTACATAACATTAGAATCAGGAACATGAATTTAAATAACTGTGTTCATTCCACAGCACCTTCAAATGTTTGCGAAAAATGCTGCGATTTATATTCCGCTTTATAGAAGACTTTCTCAAACATAGATTTTTATATTTCTTTAATAATAATGTTCTTCCACTTTTTATTTGCCATTTTTAGGAAATGGAGACTGGAGTGGTAAGTTCGGAACACTGGCATCAACGAACAATGAATGCAAAGTTTGACCCAGAAGAGTATGTACCAACAGTCAAGCATCGCCACGACACCGATGATGCTAATGACAAGCCAATCAGGGGGCATGGTAAATCCAAATCTAAATGTACTTCAAATGCTGTGAAAGCACCAACCAAATAATCGTGCAAAGAATAACTTGTGGAAACCATCATCTTCTAAGCAAATTCATGGGACTTATCTCCAGCACCCCAACCCGCCTACATCTTCAGACAAATGTTGTCTGGGTAGGTGGAAAGAAAAGATTGCTTGAACTTGTTAGTAGTAGAATACTGAAAGTAGATTCAGTAGAAATCGAACTTCATTATTATGCCACCACCAAGAGTGTGAACAAAGAAGACAAAGAGACCAAGAAGATAAAATGGTGAGAATTGTTTAACAGTGGAAATGGGTAGAATCTTATTATTACAGTAATCATTTGTTTATTTACCATCAATTTGTCGAGTGCAACGGTCGTCGTTCGTGAGTCTGATGAAAAGACAGACTGTGTGTGATCCCGCAAACCTTCCGGCAGTCTAGATATCTGGGATCGTGGAAATTGTCAACATTGTGAATTTATAGTCTTTGGAGAGAGACCGTTTGCACGATGGATAAATATAAATCCCTCCAACTGGCGTGTACTTAGGCACACGAATGCAAGATATGGGAATAGCAGTTGAAGTATATAAGTATGTGGGTTAATGCTTCCACTGTGAGTGTATCCAAATGTGTAGCGTAAAAAATGGCAAGATGATAAGAGTCGTTTGAAATGCAAATCGACTTTACAACTGTGTACCAAGTCGTATTATTGTGTTTTATTATTAGAGTGGAAGTTTATACTGCTGCTTGCTTATGCAATGGAAAATTTTAGGGGAAGGAAATGCAATAAAGCCCTCTAAGAAAACGTGGTAGAAACAGCATGACAAGTCTAGTCCTGATAAATATAAATGTGGTGTATAGGGCCACAAATTTTCATTTTTGTCTGTCACTACGAGTCAGCCGCATAATAATAAGTGTGCTTTTAGCGCTTGTTTTCTAACTTGACATCTTGGTGCTTTGTAATATTGGCGAAGCGTTAAATAATTGACGTCTGGGTAATAACTCACAGTATAAACGTACAGAATATTACATCCACGGTTTTATATGCTACTAAGAAGCAACATAGAAATAACTCTTTACTTATAAGAATAAAAAGTATATTATTTAAACTTAAGAAGTTCATATGGATTAACGTTTCCAGTTTCCCTCATTTTTTGTCCGGAGTTGAATGACTTTTACTACCAAAATTTAATGTAAATCTGCTAATATTCAATATTATTAAAAAGGTAGGTAAATGTAGAAAATTCGATTTCCACATAAAAAGACCACACTCTCATAAAGTTGAAGCCGTGGGGATGCATCTTAGATGGTATTATATATGATAGTCATGAACTGCTTATAAAAATTCACAAGGCCCCTAGCACGTCCGTGTTATTAGATTCACGATCCGTAAATTGAATCACTACCGGTTGGTCCATAATAAATATACTCTACTAGCTTGCTTATACTTCTAGTAGGACAGTAGGATGTAGTCGAACAAGTAGTACATTGCAGATTGCAGCTAGACAGGCAGACGTTACAAAAACCAAGACCTATTGAACATATGGAGAAATCGCACTTTGCCATCCACTTTGGTACGTGGATAAACGATGTGTAAGAAGTGGACAAGTTAGATGTGGTTTCAAGTAGATCCCTATTTTCCCAAGTGTCATAGGTAAGTGCAATATTCCTCTCTTTTTGTGTTCATGACATTATTCAGATTCCTAAGTATGCCCTAAGCTAGTGTACAAATGCGTAACAACAATAAACCTCATAAAATGGGCGGGAATGAGGGTTTGAAGTTTCTATCGAAATTTTTACGTCACGGTTCTAGAGGGCTCTTTTTTAAAGTATGACGCCCCGTGACCCCAATGTGTGAGGTTGGTTGCGGGGTACTCAAAGTTTTAAAAACAAGCCAAAAGGTAAACTCATAATCTCATCTCCTAAATTGCTTGTTGGATCAGCACGATATCTTCGGCTTTTGATTTTCAAAATCTTCAAAATTGTTACAGATTTTTGGAATTCTGAAAATAAACTTTACTAATACACGGAAGAAATTGAAATGTCAACCTAACTGTCTGAATTTTGGATATAAACCAAACACATCACATCAAACACTTTTGACCGTAAGGCACTGTGTATAGGGTTCAGTGGCATAAATTCAAATTTTTGTGAAACAGCGTTAATATATACATCATTCTTCTTGCCTCAGCAAGGCGAATTGATTGATATGTCACCTGAATTGGACCCCCGTGGAACTAACTTTTAAACTATTTGCAATTTTCACCTGAAATTTGCACAAAGTATTCTCATAGATACTAGCTACAAGGTCGTATACACCTTGACCCTCCATGACCCCCGGGGGTAGTTCCATCTCGTGGGGTCAAATTCGTACAATCGATGCACCTTGCTGAGGCGAGAAGAATGATGTATATACATATTAACGCTATTTCACAATAATTGGAATTTATACCGTTGAACCATATACCAGAATACGTGGGGGAATCCAGATGTTATGTCAATGCGTCTCTAACTGGAGAATGAACAAATATTTTGAAACCGAACTTTATTGTTTTTCAAAGTAGTCTCTCCCGGTTGTATTCACTTAGCCCATTTGACTTTTAATGGTAGTATGGTTTCAGAATAAAAAGACTCGATTTCCTTCTGAAAAGATGTCTGGGTTGTGAGATCCCATCCAGAACAAACTCTACACCGCAAAAGTCCTTCATGTGGTATCCTACATGCACTTCCATATCTCATCCTCACTTCTTCTGCTATGTATCTTCCTGCGTACTTTTCGGTGATATTCACTTACAATTTTTTCCACAGCTTTCACCACTCCCGGTTCAATCGAGGTTTTTGGTCTTCCACCTCTTTTGGTGTTATTTTTGCAGACCTAAAGGACCATACCAAACGATGAACCTGTCTTTCTGACAAGGGTGAATCCCCATACACCTCCACCAAATTTCGTCGAATTTGCTTCACACGCATAACTTTGCTGTAGTAATATCTGATTATATGTCCCTTCTTAACGGTAGTGATTTCTGAGTTTTCTTCGATTTTTGAACTTCCGGAGCTCAGTGTGACCATGTCTGATGACATTTTACTCTGAAAATTTGTACTTCCGCCTAAAAAATGATGCTCTTTTAAATTTGGGACTACTCACAATACACAAAAACCTCATCTTCCACAAAATTGACATTACATCTGGATTCCCCCACGCACATACACAGTGTAGTGTAAGGGTTGCCCCCAGCTTGGTGTTAAAATTTTGGTCAAATCCAATGTTAAATGCCCAATTTTTGTTACTCATATTCTTTCAGCAAAACAACGCGTTTCTTTCAATACGCATCAACGTATCTGTCATGAAGCGTGTGTACGATCGTATGACACATGCAATATTGGTATTTATTACCTATTTCAGGCTGATATAAATATATAAAAGCCTCATTCATGCTTTTCTATTAATTTTTTTCCTAAGTGTCAATATAAATTGATGAGTTCAAAGATATAAATTTTGACTTTTGAAATCCTCTTAAATTTGTATTACATGTGTACGTGACAAGACCGACAAATTTGGTCAAGACCATGAAGCATATTTTTGTAAACTCGTAAATCATAAATATTTGTTGTCTACGAGCTTGGAAATCGCAAAAACTCTACTAATATAACTGTAATATAGATACTTACTTATATACTTACAGTGTGTATAGGTATATTTTAAGTGTACATGGAGTGAATATATATATTTATACATGGTAGGAGTCACTACTTTAAGCAACATTGTTTGAATATGAAATGCTTCATACACGGCATGAATAAATCCACAGGTTAAACCTTAACACGCGAAAAATATGCAAGGGATAGCATGTGCAATGTGTACTGTGTACAGACAATTTCGCATGAATGTAGAACAAAGAGTGCACCAAGGGAAATCACTGAAAAAATCGTCTGAGAATTTTTAAACTGTAGTGCAAGTGCATCTCTATTGGGAGGAGTCATTAGAACAAAATATAATTTTGTATGGTTACAAATTAATGATTGTACAATGTACATGTATGTAAGTGTAGTACAATATTTTAATTAATTTATCAATAATAAACAATATGATTATATTTGTATGCTTTTTATCAATCGTTGATTGAGTCAATGTATGTTGAAAATATCTGTTAGAAGATCGAAATATGTTTAATTTACTGCACTAAAATTGTAATCATTAATCATCTCATTCGTCTTCCTAACTCTTGACACTCATCTGACCTCCTTAAAACCTTAAAATGTCTGAGAAAGGAGTGCCTGCTCGATGATTTAAATGGTTAATACATTAATCTTTGTTCATGAGATAATTGGAATTTTGGAATATTTAAGTCCGACTTCTTTGAAAATAGAGAGAAATTTGTAAAAAGTTCTTTGTACCTAATTACTACAATTAAATGCATCAAAATTATAAAAACAGATATTCTCCACGGAATCTCCCAGTTAGTGCATCATATTTTTAGATTTTGTTCAAATTTACAAAAAAAATAGAAAAATGATTATAAAAAATCTACTCCATAAGGGGGAAGATATGGGGGTGCATGCCTCCAAATTTGAACAAAATCTAACAGTATGATGCACCAACAAGGGAGATTCCGTATATCTCAAAATTTCTGCTGTTCAAACGATGTATATTCTAAAAAGTGGATCTAAAACCGACTCAAAATTTGTTACAACATTGAAATTGATTTGGTTTACAATGACAAAAGCAATCTGATAGCTAAAAAATTCTTATAAAGCAACATTATAAAGTATAAAGATTTGGATTCGGTATGGCATCAACTTTTATGGTAATTCGTTTAAATATACCAATTTGTAACAGTTAATTCGAATGGATTCAAAACCTTGTATCATTTAAGGTGACTCAATGTACACGTAGGATGTACACGCAAAAAATGTTTGTCACGGAGATTTGAGTCCTGTACCCGAAGCATTTATTCTCCACGTATATAAATCCAAGCGCTTTACAACATTTGAAAGATAAATTCCCTTGCAAGTAGTGGAATTTTGGAGGAATTCTAGCACCTTAAATCAATAAATCAAAGTGATTCTACATAGAAGTCTCCAACCTTTACGTCAACATGTTTTGGTTCCATCTTTGATAGTACAAATTTCAGCTCCAAATCCTGACTTTTGCATTGTAAATTGTAACATACATATTGCTTTCACTTCCATTTGTCAGTAAATCTGCACAATACCAACCGATACCTTCATGCCATACCTTCATGCCATACCAAAGGCATTCTAAGTTTGGGTTAGTGAGTATTGCACATAGACCTGAATTTGGTTTTATAGCAGAATATGCACAAATTTCTTCACAATTCTTAGTCACATTCACTGGAGATTTGTATCAAAGCATTAAAAGATTAGAGAATGCATTAACTGAGGAATAAAATCAGCCTCACATTTTCTATGCGTATGAATTCTAAAAAATGAAAAGGGAAAGCTGGTCTTTATAACATGAATAAATGAACTTGCATCACACATGACTTTCAATTTGACATTTTAAAAATATATTTCAGAGAACTTTTGTTTCATTTTCTTGTACTATTTGAATTTCTTATTGTATTTGGAAACAGTTAATGAGAAAACCTTTATCTCTGTTAAACCTCAAGTCCAATATTTCCATATTTAAAGGTGTCGCTTTGAAAATAACAATTTGCTAAAACAGATTTGTTTAAGGTTTAAAGCTAACAAGGAAATCTTTTCAGTTGCTCAAACGATTTTAGATTTTTACCTACTACTTATATGGCACGTTTAGGTTCTCACTAGGTCCACTAGAGAAATAACATACAAAAATTCTATCGCAATTTCGCGATTTCGATAAAATTTTAGTTTTGGGCTACAACCTTGCTAGTTTGAGGATAATTAAAAAAGGAACTACCTTCATGACATATACGTGTCTGAAGTCCAAAACTGAAAACTTATCCTTGACAGGCAATGAATGTCAAAATTGACGGTGCTAAAAATTGTCAACGGTCCAACAATAGCATTTTATTTTGTACACTGTTCAAAATTACAAGTAAAAGCATGTAGAGATAATGTAAACGTAGTACTGTAGAATACTAAAATTACTAAACGAACAATCGTTGAAGTCGATGTAATTGAATACATATCGTTACAACCTAAACGAGTGCCTATGTCAACGGCTGAGGATGCGACGCGACCGGTTGCGCAGCCGGCCTGACTGGCAGTGCGACAACAACTCGGCCTAGGCCAAGTCACGTACAAATGATACGCCTGCAATGCAACGAAATCGTTCAGTATTACTAACAATCCATATTGCTTGTCAGTGTATTATGTATGCAAAATCATGTTTATCATGTTCATATCATTTCATATTAGATATTAATAATCGTTAAAATATATGTTGTTTCCTTATTCTTCTACATTCCCACATTTATTTCCTGAGTGACACTTGGTTCCACAGGGAATACCGCTCTTTTTACAACCACACCACCATTTTAACGATTAGGGGAGACTGTTGTCGGTACCGGACACGTTGTCGGTTCGGACACCCTTAATATCTCAAGTAATCCTTGTTACTTTTATTTGAAATTTTAAATTTAGACTTACA
>JABASC010003007.1:0-15513 GCA_019776185.1 Plutomurus gul
TGACAAAATAAGTTAAATACAGTAAATAATGGTGCCATTGAAAGCATTTTTATGTTTATATGTATATTTTTAAGGTCGTCTCAGTTGCAGAGATGTTAACGTGACTCGCTTTCTTTTTCTAAAAGGTATCTTCATTTTTGAATGCGCTGTTTCTTTCAATACAATTCACTTCAGGAATTATACTTACAATTTTTGTAGTTACATTTTCTAATGGATGTTTATCAGCTTTTTCCCTTTCCAGTTGTGTTTTACTTTTCAGTTTTCGTTTATGTGCTTTAGAATCGCTTACCCTGTGAGTGCAACAGAGTCATAATTATTATTACGGTTTATTTAGAATGCTCATACATTAAATATAAATGTTATTATGATTATCGTAAATCTAACTAACATTGTATGTTCTAAATAAAACATACTTTTATTAGTTTGTATTATTAGCCCCACTACACTTAAAAATCAACCTGTTTTTGTTTCACACACTACAACATAACTACTAGTCTAATACTAACAACACTAACAAGACCTCAATATCTTTGACAAATCGGACTTACACGAGTTAGTCTGCGTAGTCTGCAAAGAGATAAATGTCATATGCTTTAAATAAAAAATCTTACCATTGATATGACATGGTTAATGGAAGTGTCAAAAACTCAATCAGATTAGTAAATGTTAAAAGAAAGTCAGTCAGTCCGGGTCAGTTCAGCTCAGCTCCAATTAATTAGTTGTTTGTTTTGTGTCACTTTGACTGTTCTGCAGAATACTGAATTTTGAAGTTAGCGGTGTGTAAAAGTACGAGCAAGGATGATTGACATTCTGATAGTGATACAGAAAGTTCAGTTTTCATAAGACTTGTGATTAAAATTATGCATTTATTTTACATGACTCTTTGGGCTTTATAATTGGTTATTGTGGTTATTAATACAAATTACTCAATTCAGCATCACTATATTCGTTTCGTTACAGTATAAAGGCGTCCCACCTGAATCGACACCAGACACCAGTGGAGACCATAACTTCACGATTGATTTCCCCGAAAGTGAAGTGATCAAAGCGCTAATAATTTCGGCAATCATCTCAGGCTGACGACAAAAATTGAAATTCAGCTAGATATGCTACGCAACGTTAATTGACTTATAGAATTGTATTGAGCAGGAACTCGAGATTCGTAGGAAGGAGGAATTGAGCGTCGAGCAATCATCCCAGTTTCCCAACACCCTGGCCACCCAAACATGAAGAGGCGGAAATGATTGCTGATTTGAAAGCACTCCTGCATTCAAGGAAATAAATGCACCAGAGAGCAACCTCAGGTCCTAAGAACGCTCGCTTTAATGTAGTCAATTACAATCAGCCAATCTAAAACATCACTAAGGTTTGTGAACAAAGCTGAATATGCGACAAATGCATATTTTTGCACATAACAAACTATCTCGGCCATTAATCGATTATTATGTACGTCCAGCACTGCATTCACCTCACCGATAAATATACATAACTGTGTAAGTGTACACCTAAATACAAAAGGCCTCCATGGTACTGTACTGTATTATACTGTAGTGACTGGCATTTTGAGATATTTAGTTCGCATAAACACAGAAAATCAATTTTTACCGTTTTTACTACTTTGTATTATTTCATAGTGTGCTAGCCAAAATAATAAAAAGCATAATAATATCATTTTTTTGAGATCAGTGAACTTACAAAGTAGTTCACACTTGATTATTAATGTATTTACATAACGTTTTTCTGATAGGTTTCGGTAGCTCTCTCTTCTACCACGAATACAAAAGTAATACAAGCATTTGGTATGGGAATGTTGTGAGATTAACTGTTCTAAATGAAGAATTCATTTTGCAAGATCTTGTTTAAAGTAGTCGGAGGCGGAGTTATTGAGGAATAGGAAAGGAGGCTTGTTGATAAACTATCAATATCATTGATTTTACAGTTTTTTTTGACGACAAAACATTTCTTCTTCTTCTGTTAAAGATTCTTTCTTACAATGAGATTTGGGGTCACAAATATGTGTACGATTTGTGTTCAGTTTTGTGGGACTTGCTTGAATTCGCTCATTTATTAACCATCCAGTGGTGGTCCTAGGTATACCATAGAAACTTCCGTATTTCCATACACAGCTGATATTGCTGGGTACAGGAGCTCGCGATTTGGTAGTCCACGAAATGCAACTCCTAAGAATTCAAAGTTCTTCTCAAAAGACAACGTGTTATCCTCGCAATCTAAAATCACGCGAATTTTCTCCCCAACCTACACAAAAATAAATAATTTCAATATTTATTGTTTTAGCCGACAGCGGGAGTTTGATGTTTGTTAATAAAGAAAAAATAAATAACAATTTTACAAAAATTACAACGTGTACAATTTGAAATGCTAACCTGATAACGTGGAGCATTATTAATTAGAGGATAGTTTCCTTGAGAATCGCCACTGTGAAGAAGAATGTTTTCTACGAGATTCCATCCCCAGGATTGTTCATCTTGTCCTAGTAAAGCAATGTAGCCCTGAGCTCTCATTTCTGCTTGCTGAGTTGCAATGCCCACGACAGCCACAGTTCCCAATGGCCCTTCCCAGACAATTTCCCATGCATGCCTACCTCTACTGAAACCTGTATAGAATAATTACAATTAGTGTGTAAACACTATGATTGTAAATTAAGGGATTTTTTTACATTTCCTATTTCCTAAGAATAGGTTATAGGTAAATTGAAGAATTTGGCCTGCATTTGCACATAGCAATGCGTTAATGCGTTTGTTATAAAATCGAATATGTAAAAACAATCAAAAGATAGGATTTCATTTTGGAAGACTCGGGTCTCCTCTAATATGGTCGGCAATTGCCGACATAAATGAAACGATATAATATACCAAGCAATGTAATAAAAACAAATTACATTATGTTGCCACTGCCACAAAGTTCAAATTCTTAGATTTACATCTTATATAAATTCGTCGGGAAAAAAATAAAATCTTTGATTCCATAAAAACCAACCGATTTTCCCCCTGGCACCATCCGTACTTTGTGCGACCGGATTGCGATGAATGGTGAATCCATTGGGTTTTACGTAAATATTTCTTGAGCAGTCGTGAGGGTTCCAAGCATGGAGAAAAGCGCGTAGCTTGGCTCTGTATGTGCTGCAAGAAGAGAGCAAGTCTGAATAAATCACTTCCCGAGTCATCCTTCGAAAGCAATGGCTCCTCCAAACATCACTATTTTCATCGCTTAACATGCGATTCCATTCAGCGCACACAAGAGCACAATTTCGCAGGTCACTTAGTCCCACAAAGGTAAACAAATTTTCCATGACATTTTCAGGAAGATTTAGTATGTGCAGCCTTAGAGGACTAGAAACTGCTTCACCATCATTCAAATATGAGTCTGAGTACTCGGTATTGTAATTATCAGGAACACCCGGAACGACTACACCTACTGGAACCATATTGGGGTCTTCCCGTGAAGAGAGATTCGAATGATTGCCGAATATCTTCTTTAGTCCAGCCTTTGCTGAAGAAACGCGAGATTTTCCTTGTACTATAGATGCATTTTGAGAATGGCCAATATTCGCACTTGCAGAGCTTTGTTTCCTATGGTCTTTATTGTTGTCTTTTTCTTGAACTGTGTCTCGATCTCGATGGGGATGCGGTGGATTGTTACTTGACATTCTTCAATTCATTAATTCCACTTTCAGTAAAATGGATTTGTGACTAGACGAGTAATGTAGGATGAGGTCCTCACATTCAATTATCAGTACAACTTACATAGTTTAATCCACAAAAATTTTGCTTGATAATAATACTATTACTTCACCAATGGTATTGGTAGGTGTTAGTTATTAGTAAAGTATCCAGGGGATACATAGTTTAAACTATTAACAATGATTCGAACATTTCAACTATTTACTATATAAAAATTAAACACACTCATTTTATATGTACAAAACCAGAGACCGCTGTGTTCTGCACATTTTCGACTAGAAGTGCACAAGACTAGAATCGATTGAGGAGGTGGGTAATATTAAGTAGTTAGTTCATTTGTTTTGTTTTGTGGTTGTTTGTGTAATATCAGATAGTCCATGTCATTGGCGATAATGTCCATAAAACCATGAGTTGAAATCTAGAAAAACGAAACATCGTTTACAGAGTGACAAATGAACGAATGGTGCAGATTTACTTGAATGGATTAAGTACCAACCTGAATGACATTGTCGTTGTTCGCCAGCAGTTACGTTTTCAAAAAAATTTGCCATTTGGGGTACAGATAAGAGTGTCTACGACGATCCATTATTTCACATAAAGGTAACACGTTGAAAAAAACGTTTCTCTTGTTCTGTTGTCTCCTTCACTTCATTTTTAAAAGCTGCCGTCGAATTTAGGATAAACATCAGAATGCTAGAAAATGTTTGCACAAATTAAATATTTGACATTGAACAATCATCCTCATTTAAGCAATCTCTGCTTTATGACCTGTTTGCTTGTTACTATTACATAGTATGTAATAGAGAATAAATGAGATAATGTAAGTTTAGCCGATTTGGCTTATCCATCCCCAGTGGCAATTGGAAAAACAGAAATAGCAGAAAGTTCTCGGTGTAACTTAGTTTAGTGAGCTCTTAAAAAGCACAATGAGATTTTCCAAAGTGCATTTACACGATTGTAAGTGAATTGCGTTCTAAACAAAATACGGTGAGGAAATCTACATAAAAGAAAGATATTTACTCGCAGATTGCTTTTATAGTTATAGTGTTATACCGTGATTGAAAGATTCGATCGTTGTCAAGACCTGTACTTCCGTTCCAGTTCGTCAAACGATGATTGTAAATTTTAAATGTAAAGAAGACGGAGAATGTTGAAGAATCACATTTTTACCGCATTTTTCTAAAATATTGATTCACATTTTGGTTCGACTAGTACTTAGTACACGAACGTACAAGGTACGAACACCAGAAAATTATTGCAGTTTGCTAACTTTTAATAAATTAATTCTATTCAAATCAAATCCTGGACTTGCAGCAGTTGTTTCGTGTACAATCAGATGGCACAGAACAGCGTACAAGAGAGCCCTGAGCAGAAACCAATTTTTTTGCAGCGGCTGCAGTGCTAAAACTTAGGTAGCGCGGCTGGAACAGTTAAATACACAAACACACGAAAAAGTTAAATAAATCAAAGAATAAAAATAATGGCTTCTGTAGTTAATCACAAAAACCTGATAAGAATTCCTTGTACTATGAACTCTGATCTCAGTAACGACATTTATGCTAAGATTGTAGAAGCAACATTGAGGTTTACGTAGTTAAATTTAAATCGATTTAATTTGCAAAATACAATAGTGTTGGTGCAATACAATAATAGTAGAACAACTCTCAAAAATCCATTTGTAATGCTGCACGAGGAATTCAATCACAAAGTCAAAACTAGATTTAAAAACAAAGTAGCAAATAATACGAGTGCATTTGCCCTACCCAATATAGGCATAGATTTTACATAGAAAACACGGAACAGTTTGAAATTAGAAAGTTGCCTTATTCAATCAATCATGGGCTTGGGCTACACCTGAGCCCGAGCCCAAAGGGCTTCATAGTGCCCAAATGGGGTGCGGGCAAATAGCAATTGGCACCGGTAGGCCTGGGCTTAGATGTTGGAAAAAGTGACGGGCTGGTCCGACCGCAGGCCTTTACATTTTATTGATTTGTGGTCACATTGTAGCCGCCAATTCAAAAACTGGGCTCCCAGTGTTAATTAAAATCAGCAACTTTAGAAATAATAATTGCACTTAGGGTTGATTCGTCAAAAAAGGCACAAACCCCCTTGATCTTCAAATGTAACACTTTTGTATACCAATACCACATAACATCTCGTCGTCATTTAGGGAATGTTCATATATCGCGTTTTGGACCTCTTCCACCCTCTAGTCCAAAAAGACTAGAACGCCTTCCCCTTAGGATGTCAAAAAAAGTTATACTGGTACAAAATAATCGAAATGTTAAGATAAATATTTTCTAACAGTAAACCAACTAAACATTTTCTACTTTCGCAATGACCCAATTCTTCTTAAGTATTATTGACTTTGTGAAAATCAAGCAACCCCTTCCATGAGACCAATTTTGTCCAATTTTCATGGGATCCAACAAGATCTTATGGAATCGCCTTAACCAAGTAAAACAAATATTGACCAAATCAATATAGGAAGGATGGGAATCCATATGTAAACGTGATTTTGTTACTCATTCAGATAATAAAAATATAAACTTTATTAGATTTACTTATTATTCAAGATAATTATTATCTACAGAGTACAGCTAACAGAAACCAACAAAGTCCCACCGACTTTGGTGGCGGAATACCTTAGCGGTGCCTAGTGCCAAGTGCCTAGCTGTAGCACATGCAGTAGACATGAAATAGGGCGGGAATGTGCCTGAAAACAGGGGCAGCACAGGGATGTGGTGTTGAATTTCAAGGGCTCCGTAATATGTTTCAATTTTCAAATCGAGAAAGTGAATGGAATTTGATTTGTAAACTTTCTTTCCATAATTTTTTGTACATCTGATTTTAGTAAATATGCAAGACATTTTGTCATGCAGGCAGCCGACGCATACAAAAAGTCTAATTATAGAAGCTCATAACATTCTATTGATTCTTGCAATACAATCATATTAGCGCAATTAGGGTTAAAGTCAATTTTAGAAGTTAGAACAGTTTGGATCTTCAGAACAATGACATTGACTATTTATATAATACCATGAAACGGCAGCGGCAGCACATTAGAAACGAAAATGCAGAAGAACCTGAAAGGAGCAACCACATTTGACAACTTCAAATATACTGATGTATGGAAGGGGCTAATGCTAGTTGTATTGATAAAAATGAAATGTTGCAGGAAACAACGAAAAGAGAAAATTGTATTTTTAAGTCCCGCCCTCCAGTTCCCAACATTGGTAAATTATCGTTGGCGGCCCCTTTTCCCTCCCTCCTGAACAGCCGGCCTCCAGGAAGAGGAGAGCGAATGAGGATTGCGTTTTGGCAAAATCACGCCTCTGCCCTTGTCTGCCGCCAAGCTCATTTGAGTTAAAGCTGGTTCACTTTTCTTGGTTTCTCTCCCAGAAATTATGCACCGTCCAGTTGGTGCACCGATTACTAGTGTGTCTGTGTATTGGAAGATCGTCAGCCTTCCACTTCCATTATACAGGTACACACACTACACATTTGTACAATCGAAATACGTAGCCTCATAGTATCAGAAGTGGTAGTTGGTAGTGTATTCTGCAACGTACTCAATTCCTGCTGGTCTAAACTGGAAATTTTCAAAATCTTAGAATCATCCTGGAAATTCAAATGCTATTGTGAAAAAGAAGAGCTAGTATCTGTACGATAGTATCAACTTTGCATCATCCGGCAGATTTCAGAGGTACAATAATTCACGTATTCGTTTTACTACCGCCTTTCCTTCGTATGGGGCGTCAGCCATATTCTCTTCTTCTTCAATGTTTATAATATTCCTATAAGCGAACGAAACTATCTAATAATATTTAATAAACATATACTAACATGTAAATGTGCTCGCTGATAACTCTATTGAATGTTATGTGTTAAACCGTGTATGTAATATTAGATGGTTTTATCGTTACACAATTTTTCTTATACTACATATTATATACGTATATTTGAAAATTCAGAAATCTTGGCGCAAACATAATTTCAATAAACGAAATCATCAAATCATTTTTTAATCGAGATGGCCACCGCCCAAGGAAATCCTGTTATTAAAAATCTACTTATCAAAGATGCTAGTGGTAAGTATCATGGATTTTTTTCCTGTATGCTAAATGCCAAAGTTTGGCATTCGAATATTTTTACTCTTTCTTGTACTTGTTAGATGTTTTGGTTATTATGATGTAGCGTATAATAATAAGTAATAAACTGCAGCATTACGTTATGTTCTACATAAAATTGGTTGTTGGTCATCGATCAATGATATAAAATATAGGTTTTCACATGAATAATGTGGTATGCATTTTAGGGAACACTCAGATGATAGAAGTGTACCAGACAGCACCGGGTAAATTTGTAACAGCCAGCGGACATGCCATCAAAACTTCTACAGCGGCCGGAGGGCTAAAGACCATAATAAGGACAACTCCACAGCAAAATGCGGGACAGGTATTTCTAATTTTCTTCATTTGTCGTACTATTTTGTACTGAAAGGTAATCTTTGAATGAGGTGTCGTACAACATGAATGACACGTAATACCAAAAAGCGAGTATAATTGTTTGTGTTAGGAATTTAATGTAGTAAGTCGTCCGATGTATCTGCGGTATAACAAGGTGTTTATAGTTTATTTTATGGAATCGAAAAGTTCCTATTCGAGTAATTGATCAAGTATTTTCTTTCGAGCAAAAGTATAGTTATTGTTGACTTGTTTTCTCTAGAATCAAAACACTATTTTAATGGCGGCTCCCACAACTACAGCCCAACATATTATAAGGACCACGAATGTTATGACCACCCCAACCACTATTCTTAAAGGAGGACAACGTAAGGAAATACTGACGTCTCAGTGGAATATTTTAATCTGAAATTCTTACTAATGTTCACATGCCACCATATAATCAATTTGTTGGGTTATTGAAATTTGGACGTTGATACTTAAATTTACTTTACTAATTTTTTTTTACAGAGAGGCAAGTAATGGCGATTCCGATTCAGACACAAGGTGGCCTGAATCAAACAATTCTGAAAGCCGCTAATATCAAGCAAGAGCATGGGGCACCTCAAACTGCAACAATAATTCAACAGCGAGGAGGCACGCAGACTCTCATGGGAATGGGATCACCCCTTGTTGTAAGTCTATGTCGAATGAAATTGTTTTTGGCAGAAAGATACTGTATCCTATGCGAATACTCTCCTTCTCCAACAGACTCGATACTTTTGTGCACTCGGAGTCTCGGAGTGATTATTTAGATTCAACATTGTACTAATACGTTTGATATACATACGTATTTATTATATTACCGTCATCTTTCGATTATTTCTGTAGTGAAATAGCACGGTTCGGGTCTTTGGGTTCGCCGGCAAAATTTGTCATAAATCTTTACTACTACAAATGATATATGAATGCTTGGTGTCATTGTTTATTTACAGCAAGTAATACAAGCCGGTAATCAGCGGCTGTTGGTGACTCAGACGGCTAATGGCCCTCAGTTAGTTACGGCGGCGTCTTTAGGTCAACAAATGGGCCAACAAATAACAACTTTCGTGACTGCGGGTCCCGCATCACCGGGAGGCTCACAACAAGGCATAGCGAATTTGGGGCCGACGCTTAATTTGTCAAAACAGAGTTTTATTTCTCCAATTCTGGATCACACTGGGGCCCGTAAACGAGTTGACTTCCACTTCTGATGTTTCATATGAAAGCAAAAGAAGGAAAGCCGAAAAGGGGGGAAAGGGATTACGACATTTCAGTATGAAAGTGTGCGAGAAAGTTCGAACCAAAGTGAGATTTTATATTATACAGAATAGATGTATTTCATTTATAATGTTTTGGAATCTTTTCGTTGACATGTATTTTGTGCTTTTCAGGGTGTGACGACTTACAATGAAGTAGCTGATGAGTTAGTACAAGAATTCGCCTCTCCCAGTATGGGAATGAGTTCAATAGAACAGCAATTTGATCAGAAGAATATTCGCCGAAGAGTGTACGATGCTCTTAATGTTCTAATGGCAATGAGCATTATCTCAAAGGAAAAGAAAGAGATCAAGTGGTTAGGGTTGCCGACAAATTCCATGCAAGAATGTACAACTCTTGAAAAAGATCGACAAAAACGTATCGAGAGACTCAAAATGAAAACTCAACAATTACACGACCTCATAATTCAGGTTAGTTGATTGTCCGTGTACGCAAGCGTTTCTCGCGTCTGTTTTTGGCAATTAAAATGGTTATGGTGTCTTTGTCTGTTAGCAAGTGGCATTTAAATCGTTGGTGGAAAAAAATAAAGAGAGGGAGAAAGAAGCTGGTCCACCCCCTCCTCATGGTTCCATCCATTTGCCCTTTCTCATTGTCAACACAGCCAAGAATACAGTCATTGACTGCTCTATTTCTAATGACAAGTAATATACGTTATTCATTTTCTTGTAGCACGCACCCCCTGTCTGTGGTGAAACATGGTGAAAATAATATTTTATGTATGACATTTTAGAATGGAGTATTTGTTTAATTTTGACGGAACGTTTGAAATCCACGACGACATTGAAGTGTTGAAACGTATGGGTTTAGCTTTGGGTCTTGACAAAAACGAATGTAGTGACGAAGATATAGAGAAAGCGAAGCGGGTCCTTCCCAAAGCGCTGGAAATTTATATAGATCAAATTGGAAAGCGACACGAAGATTGGCGTGCAGAGTTTGGTGACTTAGAATTTGAAGAATCTTATTTCACCGATGCCGATGGTACAGACAATGTTGAGAACGTGTGTTTCGAAGTGTCAGGCAATTCAAGTCTTGGACTGGGCTTGGGAACTTCAGCAGATATGTCAACAATGTCGATGACAGTGGAAGATTTGGAGATGCAGGCGGCCATAGAGAGCTTACATAGCCAGACGCAACCACTCGGATCTCCAACGAACGATCATGAACAAGACGGTGACGAAGATAGTTATGGGGAAGAAGAGGACGAACCGTTGTCGGAATGAATTAATAATTGATCAGATTTGACATTTCCATTTAATAGCTACCATCTATACACATTTATTGTAATTGTAACATCTACAATATACCTTATATAGTTATTAGAATGGACTATGGAGCCTTTTTATTGACAAACTATTATATTGTTGTAATATTTACATAGATACATAATGATTTATTAATATTATTCATTCTTAACGTAAAGTAATCCTCAAGTTACTGTACCCAATTAAATTAATGTTTTTTCTTTATTACATTCATATCCTATTATACTATATATATACTTGTGTGTATTTGTATCATATACTATTTTATTTTCATAGTGTAGGTAGTATATATATTGTGCAAACTTATACCCATACTTGTTCATCTATATATATATACAAATATTATGCGATTATTATTATTATTATATTATAAATACGTGTGTAATTCATTGGTGTAATTATAATTATGATTGAGTTATTTTCAACGATATTAATTGTGACTCCGTTTTGTTTGATAATAAAGATAGATTAGATTCAAATGGGAATTTTCAAATGCTTCGTTAGTCACGGATGGATTCATATAAACACATTTGTTTATTAGAAATACATGTACAGTAGATTTGTAATTTTGCCAACAGTAGAAGCTTTAAGTATGCTTTAAATGTTATCTGTAGCATCGGATAAGCAGGCACTAAAACCCTGTAATAAACAGGCATTTGATTTAAACACTTGTTCGACCCTTGGGCTTAAACAAGAGTGTATCCAGCATGGGGTTTTAGGTGTTCAACCCCCCCTCGAACTTAAGCACTAAACATAATTCGATTTTTACTAAAACATTTCGTCTGCAGCGCTTTTTTTGTATGTTATAGTAAAAAAAAATTCACTTACTTTCCCTCCCAAAATGTGATTTTTGTACTCAATGTAGGTGATTTGTAACCTAACCACAAAAAATCATCTGACAAAATCACTCCGAATCACAGTCCAGGATCCGCCCCTGGGCTTAAATAAGTAGCACCTCAGTTTTGTCTAGGGCTTTGATACAAAAAGGGCAAATAAGTTCGACGGGCTTTTTGCGTCTTGAAACACTTGTAGTTAGGGGGGGATCCACGGAGGGGCTCTCGCCCCCCTGCATGGAATTTTTGAAGGAAACAAATTAAACAAATTTTTAAACGTTCAAATTTTGCACATGTGATTTTATGGAAAATTTTGTGGCACTACACCCATCTGGTGTCGCTCCCAAAAAAAACCAAATCCCGCTGCTTCTCGTAAATCCCAATTGTGGCGATCTATAAATAATTTCAAGGGGGGCGAGACCAAATTTTACGCATCTGTTTTACTTTTTCCTTCAAAGATTCCGAGCCCCTGTATCCCAAAATGAAGAAAGCGGACTTTTCCGCCCTTTTGGTAATCCGGGTTTTGCAAATGCTTTGTTTAGGGACGCGGATTCAATAAAATTGTGCAAAGACAGACAACATATTTGAAGACAAAGATAGTTCAATTGGGTAGATGTGGAGTGGTTGATAATATGTTTGTCCCCTAATAGGGACGATATATTTCTGGATTACAGGAAGAAACGTAAAATTTAATACTTTTTTTCTATTCACTTGGAAAATAAAATGTTTTGTAAGTATTGCAAGTCCGAAAATATGCATTCATCGACTTGTGCGTCAATTCAACTTCTTTCCATACCCTGCCAAAATTTTTAATGCCAATTGCCAATATCGTGTAACGACCGCGAACGAACCTTAACCTTGATACGTGAAAATCTTTACTGGAGAATAAGAATTATACAAAACGTATTTGCACTCCATGAGTCACCACGACTCCACATTGTTCACCAGAAGAAATTACATCTGCAATTCACCATTGCGTTGGCTTCAAGCTCTGAGTTAATCAGCTTACATTGTCTTTGTAAGTTGCTTTCACTGTATAAAACTACATTATTATTATATCGTACTTTAAGCCGTATCCGCAGTGTGTGGCAGTTCAATTACGAACTGCAGAGAAAAAGGATTTTAGAACAAGGATCATTTATTTTTTAATTTAATTAATACTTTTTTCGTCCTTAGTTTAGAATAAAATGAGTAAGTTTACCACATTTACAAACTTTGCATGGTAATTTTTATATCGTGTCCATTTTAAACAGATTATTTTATTGTAGAGTTGAATTGATAGTCAATCAGATTCGTCAAGAAGATTTTCACGGCAAAGTCTTGGACTAGTGTATTGAATAGGTAGACCAAGGTAGATTTCAGAAGAAAATGAATTAAAAATAAGTTTCCATGAGCCATTTGTTTAAGTGATAATGTACAAATACTATTTGTTTGCATAATGCTATCTCGCATAATGCACGTAAAAGTACGTAGGATGTAGCAATAGTCGATAAAAATTGAAAACAGACATTCACCCTTATGTCTTCCACCTCCACATTACCCATTCATAATTATTTCCTAGATCAAGAGCATGAAAAAACAGGTACGACTGCACCGATTTCCGTATATTTCATTCTGGTCGGTAAAATTTTTTAATCTGTGATGTAATTCATAACAGTAATAATAAAACAATAGTAAAACTAGCAGTGATTAGGGTAATAATATAACGTATTTACATTACAGTACAATTAATTTCTAAATTAATTACAGTATGTGCTTCTGGTAATTAGACTTTAATTATCTGCATTGTAATATGTAAATAAATAATCTATGTAGCATTTGTTGGTGTTGATAATTGGCTTTGAGTGTCCGTGCCAGCAATGGGAGCGCCCGCGTCCACACCAATGGACTCGGTAGTACCTGTCAAAGGTACAGAGTTAGGTTGTTGTTGCTCGGTGGTGGTTGTGGTGGTGGTGGTGGTAGTAGTAGCAGGGGCAGGAGTGATAGTGGCCTTTTTAGCTTTAATATTTTTAATGTAAGATCGTCTGCGTTCGGTTGATATTTTCCTTCCGGTCCGCTCAGGTTCTTCCCCGCCACAAATTAACTCGGCATTTGATTTTAAAAACTTTAGCTTTTTACTATAAAATACCATCAGTTGGACCATCTGTACCCATTTCTTTGTGCTCATCGGGTCAATTTTTCTTTTCGTGTATTTGCGCTCCAATTCTAAGAATATAAATGACACAACGGTCAGAGAAATTGTCACGCATGACTGAGACGCATCATTTTATTAGAAATTCATGCAAGTTAAAATAAAATTTGTACCATAAACTTTTTCTTCTAGTTTGTCCAAATGAGAATCGATTAACTCTTGCTGTCTTAGAATGTTTTGTAATAAGTTTTCTCGACAGGTCTCAGCATTCAATCTTTAAAAAATCAACATTAATTTATTATGACTATTTTAATTTAAAGGCAAAAAAAGATATTATTGAAATAATAAAGTTTTCTAGAATTAGAATTCTACTCACTTTGATGTGTCTGAAGTTTGTAAATGCTTAGGAACACGCTTTGTTTCCCTCATGGCTAATCGATTAAAAACGTATAGATTCTCCACCTTTTCAGCCAGACTCCCTCGAATCTTAAAGTTTTCAAAGGACTCGTCTCCGAATTCTGAGGAAGAGGACATTGGGACATTGTCAGATTCACTTTGCGTCGTGTCATTGTCTTCTGACAGGCGCGATTCAGATTTATCAAGTAAGTCAGGAGTTTCCTTAATGTTATCAACAGACCCATCTTTATTTTCAGAAATATTCACTATTTTATTTTCCACGGAAATCTTTTTTTCAATTTCATGGTTTACTGGGGCAATTTCTTCGGAATTAATAAATGGAATTTCATTTTTATGTTCTTCAACCTGTGATCCACTTTCTACTGTTATTTCGTCACTTGCCGCTTCCCCAAGACATGCTTTTTCTTTAAATCCCACATTTTCCTCAGATTCTACTTGCGAAATGCATTTTTCGACGATTTCCATAACCACTTTTTCAGTGTCCTCCTCAATTGAGTTATTTATACTTTCTGTGCTGTCGGCTAGTGAATCTTTCTTTCTGCACAAGGGTCGAGAGTCAATCTGTGTTTTCTTGGATGTACCCCGATTTTTTGTTGTACTACTTATTTTCTTATCTTGAGATTCGTTCATTTTGACTTTTTTAAATGCATTTGTCGTCATATTAAACTTTCCTCGACCAGCTTTGAATGTTTCTAGTGGATTGGCTTCGGGAGTGGCACAAATCGCTCTAAAGATGTCAATTTTTCTCATTAAAGTCTCTCCAAGTTTTTCAACTTGTGTCGAGTCATCAACAACTTTGAGCATGTTTTCCAAAACGATCTGGATTTCTGAATATATTCTGACTAATTCGTCCACCCAAGACTGTTGTTGTAACGGGAGGCTTACTCCTCGTACTCTAACATTGAACATTCGTGGCCAGAACCTCTTCATCTCTGCATTGTAATGACGTATTATTTTCACACCATTCTGGCTTTCAGCTAATTTCGTGTACGGTATTCGTTTAAGCTTAACGGGGATACTGGGCAGTGCGTTCTCAATGGAATCCCACACACCTTGTTTTAAAGCATCCGGAAGGTTAAGAAATGTTAAAATATCTCGATAATTAACCGCATTGTACTTTATCAGTTCCGTCTTGTATGTATTTTTGTGTTCACTGATTGCCAATGAACTGATGTAGGTCGGGTAACTACTGTATTGAGAGAGGGATATAGATTTTAAGTAACACCGAATGCACTCTTCACATACAATGTCACTGCCACTTTGCTCCATTTCCGTCGTAAGAGTGTCCTCGAGGTCCGTACCAACACTTTCTGTCGTGTCTGAACAGTTGAGATCGTCTGCATTACATCTCGAATCTTCCTTTACGCCCATTGGAGTGTGTAGGATTGCAGGGTCATCCGAATG